>RWJK01001320.1:43152-197489 GCA_004335835.1 Scenedesmus sp. ARA3 | reverse complement strand
TGTTTGTGTGCCTTTGGCAGCTCTGCATTTTTCCAGCCATCTTCTCACTGCCCAAGCTGCGCTCCGCCCCAGGCTGAGCTGCGGCTTGGTGAGCTCAGCCCGCCCGCAATGCAGTTAGTGCATGGCGGCCCTGTGTTCTCTCTGCATTGCTTGCCGTCACTGACACTGCTGGCAGCACTTTATTTTCCACTTCGCGTATGAGGATACATTTTCTGGGGGCGAACTGTGTGGAGTAAGGAAGGCGGCTGTGCTAGCATGGCCATATGCCGAAACTTACACACGGGGGCCATTTCTCTGGGGTTGGGCCTCACCTGAGTGACGGCCTGTGCTGAGCTTCCTGCAGTTTTCCTGTGTTTTCGGGTGTTCGTTGCAACGTAGTTGCCTGTGCACACCGTGTAACCCCTCTTCTTCTTCTTGGCCGATTTTCTGTAGTTGCCTGTGTAACCCCTCTTCTTCTTCGGCCGATTTTCTGCCTTTGCCATGGTTCATGTCTATGGTGTGTCCAATGCTTCCGTACGGCCTGCTACGATCACATCTAGGCAGCTATGGCCCGACAGCAGCTGCCCTGACGAATCGAATGTTTTGAAGACCCCAACGTTGCTGCACACCGCGACAAAGCGTTTCAGGATGCTAACGAATGGGCCAGTAACATGCAGCATGGATCTGAGGTCAGGATCCACCACCAGCAGCAGCTGCCAGCATCACCACCATGCAGCAGTTCTCAAGGCCACAGGTGCAGGCAGCACCAGGAACAGGCTGTGACACAGCTTTTAGAGGATTGCATGTGTGGCACACATCACAGTGCTTCTTCGTAGTAATCATGTGCTGCATGCAGCACATGCACAGCTGCAAGTGGCAAGTGAAGTTGTGCAAGTTGCAAGGAGCTTCCAGTATGAAGCTTGGTGTGGTGGGCACAGCAATCATCAGGCATGCTACGAGAAACATCCAGTGCAAGAAGCGGGTTTGTACAGTCCCTATAAAGCTAGCTTTGCCATAGGGTCTGACTGAACAGCCTAAAACTGAGCTCTGAGGGTTAGGCTCATGGGCGGGAAGTGCCTCCCTCGTCAGTCGTGCACCTTGGCCAATCAAAGTCAGTTGAAGTTGAAAGTTGTGAAACTTTAGAAACAATAAAGCGTTGTTGCGCCTCCGGGCTGGCATCCTCAGAGCGCCAAACAAAGTCCGGTTCCTGCTGACAGCAACTGCGTGTGTCTTGGGGACAAAGACGCGGACGACGAAAATGACTACAATTCTATCACCCGAAAAGCTGCTACAGCAACACAGCTGCGCATCCTCTCCTCGCCGTGCCAGGTGAGCCCTCATCCTCAGCAAAGCAATGCAGCAGTTCTTGTTGTGGCAAGACTCATGTCACTGGCTTTGTTGCAGGTGTAACTTGTTCCCAAATGGACGGGTGCCGTGCGTATCTGGCCCTGTCCCCAGGCAGCAGGCTCATGTGTCAGGTGCTGCTGCAGTCAGCGCCGATGTCAGAAGCGCCAGCAATGTTGCTGACAGCACGGAGGTGACGTCTGGCAACAACAGCGCATCATACAGCAGCAGCAACAACAGCAGGCATGCTATAGCAGCAGTGCTGGCTGCAAGCATGGCACTGAGTACATCACTGGCAGCTGCGCCAGTGGCTGCGATTACCAAAGCAGCAGCTGCATCACCCCAGGTAGAGCTGCAGCAGGTGAGACTGCTTCTGGTGAGGTCTTAGTCTCTTGCTGGAACTTGATAGCATGCACCACAGGGGAAGCACGTATGTATCTCTCAGTAGTATGCCTTCAATGAATGCCTGCATCGAGAGCTGGAGTGGTGCAGCTGGTGACAGACTAAGGGAACCTCTGGGTGCTGGTTTGCATGCATGTTCCTGCCCTGTGCCCTATTTGTTATGACCTTACCTGTGCCGTCTTTGCCTGCAGAGCTCTGCAGCCATCCTGCAACCCAGCAGTGTGTCAGCCCTGCCAATGCCGGAGGCCCCTGCACTTGTGGACAGCAGCGAGGTGCTGCTGGGCAGCATGCGGGAGGCTGTGGCAGGTGGCTTGCAGGAAATGGCTGCCAGCAGCATGACAGCAGTAGGGTGAGTGGCAGGTGCCGTGATGGCTGTGCTCATCTATGGTCATGCAGCGAAGCATGCACAGCCAGGCACATTCAGCAGCAGCTCATGCAGCAGTTGTGCTGCAGGGTCTGGGGATGCAATGAACACAGCCAAATTTCAAAGACACAAGTAGCTGTGCGCGCTGGTCATACATGTGTCAGTGGCGCTCAAATGTGTGCTGAGCTAGTTCTATTTTGTGTGTAACTGCATATTGCAGAGGCCCCGTTGTAGGGGAGGCGCTGTCAGCTGGCCTCACTGATCCCAGCAGCAGCAGCAGCAGCAGCAGCAGCAGCAGTGGCAGTGGCAGTTTGGATGCCACAACAAGCAGTGGTGCCAGCATCAGTAGGAGCCCAGCTGTAGCAGCAGCTGCAAACCCAAGGCAGGGTTCCGTTGCAGCACAGCCTGCTTCAGAGCCTGCTTCCAGCATGAACTCTGGCCACCATGCGTTGCTGTGCGCCCTGTGGCAGCGATACTGCAGTGCATTGGAAACATCACCACTGCTTACAAAGGTGAGCTGGGGTGCTTGGATACCATGCCTGCGTAAGGATAGCCATTTTCACGCAGTTGCTCCGCAGCGTGTGCTGCCTGCCATGGTGCGCACAGTTTTTGATCGAGAGTGCTCAGGATACTTGCATGCTTATATGCCATATGCAAACTCTCTGTCAACAGTGTTTCCCAGCTGCCAGTGTCACCCTCACACCGCAGTATTGTGCTGTAGGCAATCAGCTGATGCAATGCCCTGCCACTGCACCCTGCCGCTGCAACAGGTGTATACAGGAGTAGTAGGCACCATGCTTGGTGATCTGGCAGCACAGCTGCTGTCATACAGCCAATCCTCAGCTGCCACTCCCACTAACAGCAGCAGTAGCAGCAACAGTAGCAGCCAGAACAGAAAGGCCAAGAGCAAGAGCAGCGCACCCAAGCCAGGGTTCAAGTTTGATGTGCTGCGATGCGGGCGGCTGTGTCTGTACTCTGCGGCCATCGGTACCCCCATGGGCCACTACTGGTACGAGGTGCTGGAGGCGCTGGTCATGCCTGCCAGCCCCACCGCGCCTGCTGCTGTGGCTGCCAAGGTGGCGCTGGACCAGCTGCTGCAGACGCCGTTTGGCATGGCGCTGTTCTTCGCTGTGATGAAGGTGATGGAGGGCCGGCCCAGGGAGGTGCCGCAGGAGCTGCGCAACAAGGTGCGCAAGGGGCTGGTGCATGCATACCCAAATGCTGCACCAGCTGGCTGTGACAGAGACACATGCACTGCCTCAGGCTGCGGCTGCCAGTAGCAGTGGGTATGGTTGAGGCTGACCTGTTGTGTGCTGCTTGCTGCTGTGCTGTGCTGCAGCTGGTGCCTGGGCTGCTGGCGAACTGGAAGCTGTGGCCTGCAGCGCAGCTGGTGAACTTCACGGTGATCCCGCCGGAGCAGCGCATCCTGTTTGGCAACATCGTGGGCGTGTGCTGGACGTGCGTGATCTCCAACATGCAGCAGAGCAGCAGCGGCGAGCCAGCAGCTGAGGCGCCAAAGGCAGGCGCTAGCAGCAAGGCCGCTGCGGCGGCGGCGGCTGCAGCGACAGGCAGCTCAGCTGAGGCAGGTGCTGCTGTTGATGCCAGGACGCTGCGGAGGGCGAGCACACCAATGGCAGCTTGAGGCTAGTTTGGCTGGGCAATGACAAGACCGCAGCTGAGCCGCAACAGCGGCTGGCATGGGTGCTTGTATGAATGAACTCTCGTTCGGGGTTATCATGAAGGTAGGGATTCTGTGCTTTGGCCTCTGTGTTGTACAAGTCGCCTGTCATACCACTGATGCCCTCTTTGATGTTGGGTGGGGCAGATTACCACATGTGCATGCTTGTGATATTTCCAACCTGGTGTTGGTGTACATGCTTGAAACAGTATCCAGCAACCTTTCATGTTGCAAGTACCTTTTGATATGCTTGTGGACCGCCGGCAGCTGAATGTCGGTGTCAGAGCTGGTCAGTGCTTCCCTGGAGGATCTCAATGCTTGAACAACAGCAGCCGTGACGTAATGATCGTCATGTGCTGCAGCACTGCAGACATGTCAGACGTTTGGTGGGTTGCCTGGGGGACTACTCACAAGGTGACAACGCAAGGAATTGTTTGAGGACACCATGAACAAACCATATGGACATGCATGGCTTTGGCTGCAGCCAGCCAGCCACCTTGAAATTTTCTCAAGTTCATCCCAGATCCGGGCTGCTTTTCAAGGGACCTGAAGCGTGTTTTTCATGTGCTGTGACTGTATGCGGTTGTGCGGGATGTGTCTTACTTTCACAAAGATTGCAAAATATACACATGCAGGATGTATGGTGTGTCTTTCCCTGGCATGATGAGCCAGTCGCAATGCTTGCAGCAGCAACCACACATGTGCCTGTGCCTGCTGTTGTGGCGGTAATGACCTTGGTGCAACTGCAGTGCAACAGAGTTTGCACAATGCCTTTGATGCTGGCAGCCTGCTGCTGATGATCATTCACACCCAGCCCCTGCGGGGGTGGAAGCTGAAGGAATTTTTGGCCAGTTTATGCCTTCGATGAAGCTCATAATGCTGTGCAATGCATGTTCAGACAGCGAGCATGCTGTGTTCAGCAAACAACCTGGGTGTACTTGACAAAGATTTTTCATGCCATTACCTCAATGCCTTCAATGCCCTCACGTTAGAGTTGCAGCATGACAGCGCTGTGGTTGTATTGGCGTGCTGGAGCACACACAGCTATGCTTTGAGATGGCACTGCGTGTTTTGGGGTTACTAAATTCCAAGATGAAAAGACGCAGGGCGTTCAAAAATGTCTCTGCATGTTGCTGAGAGCGTTGTGGCTGGTCAGTCAGCGCGCAACACGGACGTTCCTACAAGGAAGTTGTTGTCAGCTGGCAGCACATGCGTGCTGCGCAAGAGTATGCTGCATGCATACCGCGGGGTTACCGTGACACTGGCAGTGTGTGGCACAACTTGTCCTGCGCTCATGAGCTGATCAGCGCTGCAGCCGTTGGGCACCAGTGGTGTGTTTGGGGTCAGCAGCACTGCAGCAACAGTAATGTTACATGCCCCATCGACCAGTGCCTGCAGTTCCCTCCAGCTGCACAACGTCACAAACATGATTGTCATGCTGTGCCTTGATCCCTGGCATTAGTCACAGAGCTCCAGCTAGCTCCTGCAGCAGCACCATCTAGATACTAAATCCAGCCTTATTTTTCACGGAGGAAGCTGCTGCAGCAGCAGATACAACGGCTGCTAGGCTGCAGAGCCTCATGACACAACGTAAACAAACAACAGTCTCTCCGTCAGCAACATTGAGAGTTCTGCCAAGTCAGCAAGCCCACCGCAGCATCCTGTGACAGCCTGCAAAATCGTATACGTAGCGCGTACATAGCGCGTACACAACTGCCAAGTCAGCAAGCCCACCGCAGCATCCTGTGACAGCCTGCAAAATCGTATACGTAGCGCGTACATAGCGCGTACGTAGCACATCAACAACCACAGCAATGCTTGGCAAGTGAACAACAACCAACCAATTGTGTTCACACCCAGTCAAGGTTGAAGTCAAAACAAACCACAGCTATTTAGTCTCATATGTTACACCGGCATAAATGCGCCATCCCAGTGAACAATAGCGCCTCTGCGACAACACAGCTGCAAAGCTGATGTGGGAGCGCCACCGTCAATACTGGTGTGGCGGAGGCACACCTGCAACCCATTTGGCCCCAGCGGGGTCGCAAGTTGTGCAGCGCAGCTGCATCCACCTTCAGTCCCTGCTCTCCTTGTCTGCTACTGTGCACTGCCAGCAGCAGTTCAGCCAGCTGACAACTGGGCCTGCATTCTGCCCCTCTGACTCTGAACCTGAAATGCCCACAGGTCCGCGCTGCAAGCATGGTGAAGAGCAATCACAAGGCGAAATTTCAGAGCAACAGCGGACCTACAACAGCAGCCCAGCAGCACTCTACAGGCTGCCTCACAGGAGACACAACTGCTTGCTTGCAGGCAAGAATCGCATATTGTGCAAGCACAGTAGTTGCTAACATTTTGCTCGGGTGCAGACACACAGCTTGAGCCAATCGAGCAAAAGCTGATCATTTTTGCTTCACGGACCTTGCAGTTTTCGTTAAACGGCAGAAAGCACATTGCAGCAGCGACCACAACAAACACAGCAGCGCCGCACCTTGTAGCCTGGCACCTTGTTCCTGCGCTTCATGACCTGCACAAACTCAGTGCCATCTAGGCGGCCCTGCTCATCGCCAAACACATGCATGAGCACATCCATCACATTGGCCGGCAGCTTCAGCCGCAGCGTCTTGCTGATGAGCTTGGCAAAGTCCTCCCGGCTGAGCGGGCGCTCAATCTGCCAGGGTATTTGTCGATTGGCAGTGAAGGGGACGATCAGCAGCGCAGCAATGGCAGGAAGTGCATGCAGCAGACGTGTCAGCGGCACGTTGACAAAGTCTCTTTGATGTTCGGAGGTAGAGCTGCCTACCACACACTACATCTGGGAAGCCAAGCAGTGGCAGCGCTGCAACTACTGCCTGCGTGCTGCTGCGGCACTCACAACAGTCCCTGCTGTGGCAGCGCCGCACCTGAGTGCAGAAGTCGAGCGCGAAGGAGAGCGAGTAGATGCTGCTGCGCAGCGCAGCCATGGCCTTGAAGTCCTTGTAGCTGATGTGCACGGCCGCTAGCTGCGGCGGCAGCTGCTCAGCCTGCAGCAGCAGACAGAACACGCGTCTCAGGACGGGCGAGTCGAGCACGGCATGGCGATCTGACATGCTGGTGTTGGTGCATGTGCAGTGGCAACCTGCGACTCTTAAACAGCACTGTCAAAACCGGCTGGTTATCACGAATGCAACAAAAACATTACTCCCAGCTCTGTCTCCCACCTTGTCCAGCAAAGCATCTACCCGGCGCACATCTGCTGCAGTGACCAGGCTGTTGGCAAAGTCAGCGCCGCTGATGCTACCCTTGCCTGCAGCACGCAGCGGCACAGCAGCAGAGAGTCAACAACACGACATGACAGCATGCAGGGGAGCTGTGTATGCTCCGCACAGCTCACAACTGCTGGCGTTGCCAAGGAACAGAATCAAAGCTGGCCAGATCAAAGCCCTCTAACTCAGGCCCCAGTACCGATGCCTAGAACATGCCCATGTATCCCCCGCTACACTGGCGTCCATAAAGCAGGGCAATACATCTCACACCATTCACAACAGCAACCGTGCACTCTGCCGCACGTTGTGCGCTGCCTTTCAAGCCGCACACCAACGCCACAATGCACACGCACCTGCTGTGTCGTAGTGTGCAAACTCCAGGCGCAGCATGCCCTCCTGCAGCCTCTGCAGGAAGGCGCGGAACTTGCTCAGGTGCACGCCAGCGCCCGCCTCCTGGAACAGCCGGTGCACCATCTCCCTGCAGGGGGCCAGGCACAGCAGTGGTGTGAGCCGTGTGCTGAGAAGAACGACAGCAGCAGCAGCAGCAGCAGAAGCAGCAGCAGCAGCAGCAGCAGCAGGGCAGCGACTAGCAGAACGGTGACGTGATGGGGCCAGCAGCTGGCACCGTCAACCGGCCTGCAGCGTGCTGCCGACCGCTTCCACCAGCAACACAGCCGACCAGCCAGGATTTCAGCATGCTGCTGCTGCTGCTGCTGCTGAGGCTGCTCGATACCTGTTCACCACTGATACATCAGCTGAATGATGCAGCGATGTGCTTTAGAAGAACAGAAACATGCGCCAGCCGGGCGCTCACGGCTGGTCGCGGTCCACGATGGCGTGCTTGCCCGCCCTGCTGTGGAAACCCTGCTGGATGCCTGCGCGCCGCTCCAGCTGCGCCAGCACCTGCAGCACAACGCCAGCCACAAATGCAGTGCGCGTTGGCAGGCCACATGTGCTGCATGCGCCAGCTGCCATTAAAGAGCGCAAGCAACGGTACTGTGTGTGAACGAATCAACTGCATGCAGGTTGTGTGCACAACACAACTGGAGGATGCCGCAGGTGTGGAGCTATGGTCATCCAGCGCGGCATGGGGACGTCCCCTGTGCGATGTCCGCCCTGTTCTGATGGGCACGGCTGCCAAGGTTGTGTAGCTGCACAAGCCATGCGCAATCCTCTTTCATGACAGTTGCAGTTGAGCCCACCTGCTTGAACTCTTCCTCGTCAATGACACCATTGTTGTCCTGCGGCAGCCGGCACAGCACACGCGCGGCCGCAGCTCAGACCAGGCAGTTCTGCGCTGCAGCGGCAGTCCTGCAAAGCTCCCGCATCATCTGCCAACGCGCGGCACCACAGCTTCTACACACATGGCAAGCTTCTCTTTACGCAATCTGTCACACAATGTGTAAGTTACTTGGTTAAGTAGGCAGTTACTTGTTAGTTAGTTGGTTATCTTAAACACACAGCCACCAGGCGTACCAGGTCCATGACGTCAAACACGACCTCGATGTCCTTCTCAGGCACGCTGAGGCAGATCACGATGAGCACAAACTCGTTGAAGTCCAGCGTGCCGCTCTGGTCGCGGTCGAAGAAGTGCAGCAGCTGCTGCTGCGCTGCGTGGGAGTCCTGGCTGTGCCCACGCTCGCCTGCAAGTGCAGTTGAGGTATGGCGGCAGCCGCAAGCGATGTGCGCTGAGCACTGTACTGGCATGCTGGCCTGCTGGTGCCGCTGTGCATGGCGTGCCGTGTATGAATTGCATGCGCATCTCCACACAAGCGCTTCTGCTGCGAATGGCGCTACCTGTGTCAGCAGTCCACCATTAACAAACAACCCACTGCGCAGCACAGCCCATGCCACACACACACACACGCACATGAACACGCACATGAACAACTGTTCAAACGATCTCCAGCACTGCACATCCGCTCACCATCAAGGAAACCTGCTCGCACAACATTGCTGCCAACTGGCGGGTAGGTGGGTACCAGAGCGCGCACCACATCCTGTGAGGTCATGACCTTGGTGCCGGCGTGCTCGTGTGTGGCAAAGTACTCGTAGATCTTCTCCAGGCTGCTCAGGTCTCGGATGCGCTTCTCGTACTTGAAGAAGATGCGCTGCCGCATTGACAGAGGCAGCAGCTTGCCGCCGCCTTGCAGGACAGAGGTGGAGGTGCAGTTGAGAGGAGGGGGCGGCAGGTGCGGCAGGTGCTTAGTTGAGGTGGTACAAGCGAGCGCCATGATACGTGCAAGTGCACAGCACGCGCTATTGCATCATTGAAGTGACATGAAGCGGTAGGATGCCAGCGTGAAGTTTGCTGGGGGCGGGGTTACATTATGTCAGCTGTCGTCTGAAAGCGGCAAACGCCTGAGTGAACTAGTATCATTGAATGCCAAACCCGGCACAATGGGATGTGCCATGCTTATATTTTCGTACAGCTGCCTGAACACTGCGCTGCTGCTTGTTGCCTGACGAGAGCTGGAGGCGCATTGCCGCATGCTTGTCAGTTCGGTTGCTCACCTGTTACAACTCCATCTGCTTGCTCTGGGTCAACAGCACTGACAGGTGGCAATGCGCTTGATTTGTCTGCTAGTGCAGGTGAAGCCGCTGCTGCTGCAGCTGCCATGACAGCAGCACCTGCTGCTGCCCACCATGTGCCACTGCTGCTGCTGGCAGACTGGCTGTCACTGGGCCGTGATGCAGCGGTTGCAGCAGCTGCGGTGTGCACATCCTGCAAGCTGCCATGACAAATGCAAGGTGCTACCCAGTGTGTGCTGCTTGGCCAGCGGCGTTGCGCAGCAAGCAGGGAGCGCAGCAACATCTGTGCCAATCTACCAAAAGGGCCAGAGGTTCAGCCGATGCTCCGAAGTCGTAAAGCTGCTGACTCTATGATTCTGCTAACAATACACAGCCAACATGTTTCAAAACTTTACGGCATCCATGGCAGACAACAGGCCTGAGGGATTGAGGGGCAAACACATGTGCACACAGCAGACCAGCAGTATTACAACAGTACGAGCCTACCAAGCATGCTGTTGTTTGCTCTAAACCAGTGATCTTAAGATGACAAACTTTAAGGTAAACGCACCAAAAGCAGAGCACTTGCAGGGCTGCATGCAGGGCTTTGCAAGCAGGACCTCTGTGTTCAAGCTTCAACCCCAGGTGCTGCTCACGGGCACGAGGATCCACACCGGCGGTCACCACACATCTGTACATAACGTGAATGTGTTTTCACGGGATGATCACGCCAGAAACTCCAAAGCTCGGCCCCAAGCTCAGCAAACCTTGCAGTGCCGTTGAACATAATTCAGCAAAACTTTCAACTACTGATGTTATTCTCCAGTGTTTCAAAACTTATTTAGCTTACAGTACGCTGGTGTAGGGGCTTGAAGTTTGCTGACGCAGGTTGGTGCGAACTGGCTGGTGGAAGCCTGCCAGGGGTATCAATGACTGCCAGTATTATAATGTTAGATTTTGTGATGGTTTAAGCAGATTGTGCCTTGCCATCTGGTCTTTACCTGTGAGTGCAGTGCAAAGTGAAGGACCTCAATTTCCTGCATTCGGCCCCCTTGGAGGACCTGCATGCATGCAGAGATTGCCTTCGGCGCCAAGCTGTGTCGGTTGTCGCGGAGCAACAGCTCAGAAGGGCCTGTCCACGCCTGACATTCTGCTGCCACTGCTGCTGTTGCCCTCCTGCAGTCCTGCAAGCCAGGTATGGATGATTTGGGCTTAGAGCCCTTGGAGCCGTTCTTAGACGACGTGTTTGCGGGAATGGACGACGACCATCCACCTGGTAGTGTGGTGTGGCACCCAACGCTGAGCTGTGCTCCGCCAGAGGCAGCAACACACCACCAGGATGCGGTACCGGCATTCGCTGGCGCAGCTGGCAGCTTTGGCTGCGCAAGCAGCAGCTCCCAAGAGGGCCTCGAGCTAGCGTATGATGATATGCTGCAAGCACCCGAGCTGCCGCTGGAGCTGATGCCTCCACTGCAGCTGCATTGGGAGCAGCAGCAGGAGCAGCAGCAGCAGCAGCAGCAGCAGCAGCAGCAACCACAACCAGAGGAAGAGCAGCAGCAAGAGCAAAGCTGGGCAGAACAGCATGCATCAGACCTGGCGGCTGGCCAGCCAGCTGTTGCTGCTGTGCCTAGCAGAGCAGGTGACGCAAGCGGTGCATCTCTGACAGCTGCAACTGGCGATGCAGCGGCGAGCAGCAGCCACATTCGCAGGAGTACTGCGGATGTGGCAGCAGCTGACACAGCTGACACATCTGCAGCTGAATCGCATACATCCAGCAGCTGTTTGCAGGCGCGTGGGCCTAAACAACGCCTGAGCAGCAGCCAGCACAGCAGCAGCCACATGGCTGCGCAGCAGCGGCAGCAACATGCTGCTGAGCACCAAGCTTCTGCTGGCCAGGATGAGCTGCCAGCTGTAGTTGACCGGGCCGCTGCAGCTTTTAGCTCGTTGACATCAACACCAGCAGCAGCAGCAGCAGCAGCAGCAGTTATGGCTGAGGCAGCAGAGCAAGGTGCAGGTGCGAGTGCAGGCAGCGGTGGCAGCCCCAGCTCGGAGGAGTCAGTGCCAGACATTGATGATGTGCCTGAGGAGCAGCTGGCAGTGCAGCAGCAGGCAGTAGCACAGCAGCAGCAGGCAGTAGCACAGCAGCAGCAGGAGTTGGAAACGCCTCTGGCATTGCATCAGGAGTCAGATGCACAGCTACAGCAGCAGCAGCACCAGCAGCAGCACCAGCAGCAATCAGCAAGCCAATTGGACAGTGATGTGGCACAAATGCTTTGGGCAGATTGTGAATCAGCAGCAGCAGCAGCAGCAGCAGCAGCAGCAGCGCAGGACGATGCAGGCATGACGCTCTCAGGGGTGCTGGAAGCGGCAGCAGGTGCAGAGGACCCTGCAGATACAGGCTCACAATCCCTGGCAGCAACTGCTGCAGCAGCAGCAGCAGCAGCAGGGGAAGATGCACCACCACCAGCAGCAGCGGCAACAGCAGCAGCAGATGAGGTTGAGGGGTGTGACGGCCTGGATGACTTTGCCTCGCCTCAGGCCAGCTGGATGTCCTGCATGACCAGTGCAAGCCACGCCTCCGCTCACTCGGCCTACTCTGCTGCCCACTCCACTTTCTCAGCAGGCCACTCTGTGCTGAGCGCAGCAAGCTTTGCATCAGCAGCGGCTGCATCAGCACCTAGGGAGGGGGCGCTGGGGCTAGCAACGCTGCTGCCACAGCAGCACAAGGCCCCGCAGCAGCAGCAGCAGCAGCAAGAATGTGGTGAGGGGCGCGGCGCAGCTGTTGGGCTGGCAGCAGTGCTGGAACAGGAAGCAGCCTTCAGGACTAGCAGCGATGACAACGGGGTGCCTGTGCTACCAGCGCAGACGGCAGCATCAGGTGGTATGGTGGCACAGGCTACGGCAGCAACAACAGCAGCAGCACCAGATGCAGCAACAGGCTTGGCGCAGCTAGGGCAAGCAGCAGGAACAGCAGACTTGCGGCAGGGCCCCGTGCAAGTTGAGAGTGCAGACGAGGCAGCAGCAGCAGCTGCTGCTGTTGCTCATAGCGATCCCCTAGGTGCATGCTTGCCGCAGCAGCAGCAGCAGCAGCAGCATCTACCGCATGAGCAGCAGCAGCAGCAGCAGCAGCAGCAGCAGCAGCCCTCAGGTGCAGCGCTGCATGAGGAGGAGGTGTGGCAGGATGTGCTGCCCCCAAGCCTCAGCTGCAGCCCCCCTTCCCCTGGCTACACCGCCGTTGAAGCACACCACGTTGCAGCAGCGCAGGCAGAGGCAGCTGCTGCAGCTGCTGCGGCAGCAGCAGGACAAGCATGGACTGCAACAGCATCATCGTCATCACCTGCAGCAACAGCAGCAGCAGCAGCAGCAGAGGAGGAGGATGAGGATGAGGGCGACATAGGGCATGGTCACTACTATGCATCTTCAGCAGTACCAGCCACCCACTCGCAGCGCTCATCACCGAGTGCCAGCAGCAGCAGCATAGCTCACCACGGCAGTAGCATCTACCCCTACGGCTACCCAACAGCAGCAGGTAGCAGCGGCCCGCAGCACTTCACAAGCTTCCCAGGCTATGGCCCGGGCCATGCGGCTGCTGCTGCTGCTGCTGCTAGCACTTACGTGCTGCGCCAATCGGAGCTCGTGGATCTCAGCCTCAGCACAAGCGTGCACCCAGCACAGCAGCAGCAGCATGTTCGGCCAGGCTGGCTGACAGCCCACCAGGCGCTGCCGCCGGCGGCTGCACAGGCAGTGGAGCGCGCTGTGTGTGCGTTAAATGACAGTTACTTCTACCACGGGAGGCAGTCTGGCGAGCATGGCGCAGCTGCTGCCTCTGCTGCTGCCAGCCGACACAACAATGCAACTGGCAGCAACAGCGGCGGCGGTGCCGGCAGTAGTGCGGCAGGTGCTATGAGTGCAAGCGGTATTGCGATTCGCCGCATGGGAGCAGGGCAGCAGTGGAGTGCGATCCACACGCATCCGCAGCAGGACCAGCAGGCGCGCCACAGGCTGCCTAGTCAGCAAGCTGCTGCAGGCTCTCATCCATTTGGTGGCTGGTCAGGGCCTGCAGTGCTCGGGCACTGGTTCAGCAGCACAGTGCAGCCGTCACTGGCAGCAGCCACCAGCAGAGTTGCAGCAGGGGTAGGGCAGCGCATTGGCAGTGCCGCTGCAGCGGCTGCTGCTGGCGTGAGCAATGCTACTAGCCGGGCTGGCAGCAGCGGCGCTGCTGCTGCCGGTGTGGCTGCACCTTCTGCTGGCAGCAGCAGGACGCACGGCCCTGCAGCAGCAGCAGCAGCAGCATCCAACACAGCAGCTGGCACGGCAGCTGGCAGCAGCAGTGCTGCAGCAGCGCAGCAGCAGGGTGCCTGGGACGTCGGCTGGGGTCCTGACAGCTTCGAGGATGCTGTGCTAGTGGAGCACACCCCTGACATGCCTCAGAGCCTGCAGGAGCAGGAGGATGAGGCATTCCGGGGGCTGCTGTTCCTAGGTGGCAGGGACTCGCATGGGCGGCCTGTGGTCATTGTGAACACAGATGCTATCCCTGTGGGGCATAATGCTGCTCCGAGGGATGCTGCGCTGGCGTACCTGATCAGGCGGCTGTCGCCAGTCGTCACACGGGTGAGTGGCTGAGTCAGCAGGCTGAGCAGGCAATGGAATGCAGCTGCAGCTGTTGTGGTGTCACATGTGGGGACTGTGTATTAGAGCTTGAGGTTGAATCTATGAATGCTGCTGCAGGCCGTGCCTCGCTACTTCCACCACCTGCGGCTGTAATCTTGCAGCCGCGCGTGCACCCTACATTCTGCCACATGCTGTTGCATCCCATCGATGATGTGCGTTTTGTTCAACAGCAGTCAACGCTTCGGTGAATCGAAGATGCACCTGCCTACCTTTCTGCTGACCCGCATGCATGCAGGGCCCCTACGTGCTGGTGCTGGTGGCCTTCCAGCACGGGCCGCACTTCAGGCTGCTGCCGGGCGTGTGGTGTGTGCGCGCCTACCAGTCGCTGCCGCGCGCGTTCCGCAAGAATGTGAAGCACGTGCTGCTGCTGCAGCCCAGCCTCACGGTGCGTGCGGCGCTGGCGCTGCTGTACCCATTTGTGAGCAGCAAGGCGCATGCCAAGGTCAAGCAGGTGAGAGAGCAACAGTGTATTGTGTTGTATGGTTTGAGGCAGCTGTATCAGTTTGTGCTGTGTAAGTTTTCAACAGCTGCTGCGTATTGGGCTTGGTGTGCTGCTACTGCGACTGTGGCGAGTGGTAGAGTACCCAAGCTATGCAACGTATACAACACATACAATTTCACACTGCTCTGCTGCCGCTACGGCGCCTCATGCAGTATCTCACTCAATTGCTTGCTACGCTGTGCTGCCTTGCAGGTGCACCGGCTGCTGGACATTGAGGCAGCCACAGCAGGCGAGGTGCAGGTGCCACACCTAGGGGAGCAGTTCCTCACAGCACTGCAGCAGCTCAGTAGGGCACGCAGCGCCCCACCAGCAGCAGCACACGGCTCACCGCCGGCTGGCAGCAGGACGGTGCCTGTGCCTGGCGCTGTGCGGCCCTGACGGCAGCAGCAGTAGCAGCTTAGCGCCTGGTGCATGCAGCATGTCGCCTGGCAGAGCGCTTTGACTGGAATGTTACGCGTGGCTCCGTGCCGCAGCGGTTCTTGCAGCCAGGGTGTATGCTCCGCTCTGGCTGCAGCACAGCAATGTGCAGGTGCCGGCACTTCAACATAAATCTGTCACACAGGCGCAGCAGCAACAGCCGGCAGCAGCTGCAGTCAGCCGCTGTGCAGAGTGCTCTGAACATCCTCATCTGCCTGTGCCTCCTCACTGCACCACCTTCACAGCACTGGCAATGCGTGACATCCTGTGGCAAGCAGCAAAATCAGCATTGCTTATAAGTCCTGCTTGCTGATTGGCATGCATAGATTGGCCGTGCTTTGCATCCCTTGCCCTGCTTCAAGAGTGCTTCATTGCGTGCCAGGTGGGCGTGTTTGTACACATGGAGAGGCTTCCACTGTGCAATATATGCATGTCAGGGACACGCAGGCAGACTTGAAAGTTGATCGTTGTGGTGCAGTTGGTTCACGGCAGGCATATGGTGCTGCAGTGCGCAAACCGCTCAGTAGGCATGCAGCCGCAGGCCTTGCGGTTTTTGTGTTGTTTTGGCATGTGTGGCAGGCTCTGCACTGCAGCACGGCTTTACACAGCAAGGCCTTATATCAGTCGACACACCTGCAGGGTGTATGTGCGTTCTAGCTTGGTTGAACAAGTGCAGGAGAGAGGCTTGTTAGGGCGTGCAATGCTGTTGCTGCAGGGCTGCGAATGCCAGCCACATGCACAGTACAAGAGAGCCTGAGGATAACTTGTTGCAACTGTACGGTGCAGGAGGGTGCACTGTTGCTTTGCTGCTCTGCGCTGCGCTGTCTGGCGTGCGGCTTTTTCCTTGCGCATGCGGGCTTAGCAATGCTGAGATGCTGGTGTCGAGCAACTGTACACTGGTGAAAAGTGGTTAGCCTGCAGCTTGCTTCAGTTGTATGTTTTCTGTGTAAGTTACTGCACCCTATGTGCGCACATGTGGCCCGTGTGTCACAGGTTGAAGTGTGTACCATACTTGTCTGCTGGCAGCAACATCCTGCATGGCTTGTAGGTCCTGTACTATAGTTTGTGTGTTGCCGCTGTTTCTGTATACTGCATGCCAGAGAGGCTGCTGAGTGTGTTTAGTCAGGGTTTGGCCAGGTCAAGGCATATAGTGAAGTGTACCATATGTTCTGCTGCTGTACGCTGTGGTGTGGCATCTGTTGTAGTGCGTGTAAACAATGACGTGCCACCTGCTGGCTCTGAGTTAGGGATGTTTGGTGCCTTTGTGTTGTGTGCGGCGAGCGTAGCGCTGCCATTATGGTGGCCGCATCCAGCAAGCTCTGGCTTTGCCGATTACATGGTCAAATGTGAGTCAGTCAGGGTTACAACATGCGACAACTGATTGCTGCTTATGCAGCAGCATGCAGTGTGTCAGTTGGAAAGCCTGCAAGGATGTTGTGCAGGCAAGTCAGAACTGCCACATGATGTCGTGGCAATGGGGCACCGTGATGACAAGACACATTTCTTGTCGTGTCAAGCTGCAATGCTTGCATATGCTGCGGTTCAGCCGCCTCGAGCGCAGCTCTAGCAACGTTCTAGCAATTAGGCTGGCGCAAATATGTAACAGAACAGTAAACAATGAGTATACCGGCCAGCAAGCCTGTGCCCCGCATAATGGTGATGCTGGACATTCTGTGTACGCTGTCACAATAACTTATGAGGAATGCTGGCAGCCATGCCATATAGCCATGCATGGTGGCAAATCTTGCAATTCAACAGGCTGCCGCATGTGTACAGCAGCAGCTGCTGCCAACAGCTGCGGCTACAGCAGCTGCGCAAAATGGCCCCAACATTCACATTCTCTTCAGGGCCCGGCTCGGGAAGACCGGGCCCAGTCAGCGCCATACGGCAGACTGTACATACAGCGTACATGTGTGACGCCTGAGATACGCGTATTGCGCACGACTGCAGCAGATAGAGTAACGCGCATGACGCCACTGCACTGCATGCTGCTGCGAAACAGACCAGCAGCACAGCCGCCTGAAATGACAGCACATCACTCTAGCATTGCTTGAAGGTGCGCATTTATGCTTTTATGATGCTTCGAATCGTCCTATTTACATCACTCATCATCGCTCTTTGCCATCTCAATGAGCATAAAGTGCGCGCCTTCTGCCGTGCTCAGCTTGAGCAGCGTGGCGCCGTCCTCCCCGCCTTTCACCTTGGCCGCGTCCCTGGCCTGCAGCTGGCCATCATTGACAGACATGGAGCCTGCAGGGACGCAGCAGCAGCAGCAGCAGCAGCAGCAGCAGCAGCAGCAGCAGCAGCAGCAGCAGCAGCAGCAGAAGCAGCAGCAGCAGCAGTGATCAGAGACAGTAGAGGCATGAGTAAGGAAATATGTCATGCAGTTGCACATGGTCGGTGGCAACGCCAGCACAGGCATCTGGCAGCAGAAACATTTGTCCATCTGTGAGTGCAGCACCAGGTCAATAGCGCTGGCACATAGACAATTAACGCTAGCATGCGCTGTCACAACCAAGCAAGTGTGCATGCACAGCACACCCCTGGCGCCGCACCTTCCATGCACAGGATGTAGGCTTGCCGCCGCGCCGCCAGCTGCAGCTCATACGCAGACCCAGCGTCGCTCTCGCTCACAAACACATTGCCGTCCTGGTACAGCTGAATGGGATCCTTGCTGCTGTTCACTGCGGGCCAGGCAGGGCTGGGCCCTGTGCCACTGAGCATGTGCAGCAGCTGGTTGTGCCGGTCTGCTTTAGTGTAGCAGCTGGAGCCGTATTTGGGGCTGCCGTAGCCTGGCGCCTTTGAATCTGGCGTGAGCCACACCTGGATGAAGCGGCATGTCTCGTCATGGTCATTCATCTCCTGCGTGAGCGGCAGCAGCAGCAGGTGACAGCAGGAGTGCAGTTCAGGCTCGTCACTGCAGCAGCAGAGGCTGCGTAGGACGCAGGCTGTCGACAAGCTACTGCAGTGGCCAGACAAGCATCATGCGCTGATGTGCGCAATGCAGCAGGCGCGTGCGGGTGGCTGCATTGCCTACCAAAAGAACACCCGTCAACAACGGCATTCACCATGTACATTTGAACAGCGCCAACGGCTGCTGATCACCACTGGCGGCAACAAGCAGCTGCAAGCTTCTACTCTGCTTCACAGAGCTTGCTGGTCCCACTCACCGAGTGTGTGACGCCGCGCCCTGCTGACATGTACTGCACGCAGCCGCGCGGCAGGCTCTCCTTGCTGCCCATGGAGTCAGCGTGGCTCAAGCTGCCTTCCAGGATGTAGCTGAAGATCTCCGCATGCCTGTGCGGGTGCCGCCTGCAGCAGCAGCAGCAGCAGCAGCAAGGTGAAGCAACAGTGCAAGCCTGTGAGTGAGTGATTGGATGGCATGCACGTAGAGGCACAGGAGATGCAGCTGCATGTGTTGGACGCAGCCAGCACAGGGTGCCCTCAAGGGATGGCAGCAAGCAGACTCTGGACTGAAGCAAGCACTTGCGTCTGTATGTGCCGTGCTGCTGTTGTCTTGCTAACTACCGCACTGCAGTTGTTGTTGCCGTAGTCGCTGCCGCTCACGCTACATCAAGCTGCCCCTGCAGATCACCACACCAGATGCTGGTGCAGCTGCTGCTCCTACAGTGCAGGCCTCAGGCCTGTGGCCACTCACCCGAAGCCCGCCCTTGGCTTGACCAAGTCGTCATTCATGACCCGCAGTGCGCCAAACTGCATGCGAGCAGGGTCCCAGTAGTCTGCAAAGGAGAAGTGGAAGCGGCTCTCCAGCCACCAGGTAGGTTTGCTGACACGCAGGCTGGCTGCAGCACGAGCCACATGTGGCAGCAAGGCGTACGGCAGAGCACAGCAGCGCGGATTTTCAGCTTGAGCTGAACGGATGTAGTACACGAATGCGCAGGTGCAGTGAGGACGAACGCCGGGTGCACCTGTGACAGCTCTGCTGCTGCTGCTGCTTCTGCTGCTGATGGTAGTATACGAGAACATTCACCTGCTGGCACGAGGCGCACGGCAGCTGTAGGAAGAGTAGCTGCCATCGTATCCAAATCCAGGGCGAGCGAGCCTGATGAGTCGAGACGCTGGGGACACACGGGATTGGCGGAGTGAGAGGACTTGCAAGTTAGCACGAGGAAGCTCAAAAAGTATAGCATGAACATGTTTGCTGTTCCAAACTCATGGTTTATATACACGCGGTGAAGCCAGCGGCAGTCTTGTAGCGGCAGAGCATGCCTGGTAATTGCACATGTCACATGTCAACTGGAGCTCTAAGAACAAGTGGACACACGAGATGCAACACAGGCATCGCCTGCACTGTTGAAAAACGATTCGAGGTGCTGAAAATTGATATGCAGTCTCTTTCTGTGCCAACCCGGTGACTTTGTGGTGTGACAGGTGCAGAGGCAGACTGCACTTGCAGTGACGCTGCCAGAGGGGAGTGACAAGTGGCACTGATGAATCTACACCGCAGTGCGTTAACCACTCTTGCAAAGCCTTCACGACGTGTTACACTCAGCTGTATTCCCTGTCAAAGCAATGCGTACCCACAGGCACTGCTAGACGCCTCCCGGCCACCCTGCAACAACAGTCAACAATGCTGATCAGTCATGACATTGGTGCCCGTATTCCCGCCTGGAAATGCAAGATGATGGCACAAAAAGCACATAAGCTTGCAACTGCTTGAGTTGTTCAAGCCACAACGGCGGATATCGCTGGAATTGGAACGGGTGAGTAGGGTTTTTCTGGGGAGCTCTGCTTGCATCTGGGCCGTGGTGTACTTGTAGCAAGATCAGTACGCAGGCAGAACAGCGAGTGCAACAGTCTGAGAGTAGGTGATCTGACAGATAGCAACGCTAGCAGCAACAATGCGCAACACCATCACCAGAGCTTTGGCCTTGCTTGCCTGCATCGGGCTGGTCACAGCACTGAGAATCGTTCCAGAAAGCGGACCAAGCAAGTATGGCGTCAGCCTGAGTCCACGGTTGGACTACCAGGAGTTGATGTGCGTGCGAGCGCTTCATCGGGCAATTATGCACCACCCTGAGATTGTCGCGTGCTAAACTACCCGCACCGTTTGTTTCGGCATGCAGCACTGGCCCCAGGCCACACGAGGTGACAGACGAGGCTGATCTGCCGGAGCATTGGGATTGGTGAGCAGCAACAACGGCTTGAGGCAGCGCCCGCTGCCACATGCACCGTTTATTCGCCCATGATCAGCAGCAGTAGCATTGTTGCGCCAGTTTCGATGTACATCGGGGCCTGAGGAGCCTGCAAGCGGCTGCTGCTGTTGCTGACTCAGCTGCTGTGGCTGCTGCTGCCGCTGTCACATGCGCCGATGCGTTTGCTTGCACAGGCGCAATGTGAACGGCACAAGCTACATGAGCATCACGCGCAACCAACACAGTGAGTTACAACTGCTATAAACAGCATGTGATGCACGATCTTGGCATCAACACTGTCCTGCAGTGCTAGCCTTGAGCAGATCTTGGAGCAGTTGCTGCTGCAAGCATGCTGCCAGAACCCTACAAGGCTTTGCCAACAACTGACTCTGCCCGCTGCACTGCACCGTCCCGTGCTGTTTTTGGTCTGTTGCAGTCCCTCAGTACTGGTGAGTGCCTGTGAGCAGTTTCAATTGGACCAGCCAGAACACAGTCATGCTTGCATGCATCACAGCATCAGAGTGACACCTGACTGTTGCGGGGCATGCCACGACCTGTGCGGCAGGACCTTGGCATTGAATCGGTTGGCTGCTACTATGATTACAAGCGCAACCAGCCAACAACACTCCTGTTGAGCGATTTGCTGATTCTTGAATTGTGCTGTGGGTGTTGCTGCTGCAGTGGCGGCTGCTGGGCCTTTGCCAGCACCAGTGCCCTGGCTGACCGCGTCAACATTGCACGCAAGGTGCGTGCTGGATATACTGCTGGTGTTGTTATGTCTGGTGCAGGCACCGGCTGCACTGCTGACAACAAGGCAGCCAGCTATATCACAGTGATGTCCGCTGAACCTTGCTGGCACTTTCAACCATTGTGCATTGCTGCCCATGCCACTTCATCACATTCACATGCATGTCAATGGCCACAAGACAGTGTGTTGAAACTGCGCCATCTGCTGCTGATGCTGATGCTATTGCGCAGGGTGTGTGGCCGTCAGCGCTGCTGTCCGTGCAGAATGTTATCGACTGCGGCGACGCAGGCAGCTGCGGTGACGGCGGTGACGACAAGTTTGTGTACATGTATGCAGCAAAGCATGGCATCCCAGTGGACACCTGCAACACCTTTGTGGCAATGAACCAAAAGGTGGGCTGTTGCAACAGCGTGCAGTGGTTGTGTTGTTGTCGGCATGCGGTCACTGGCATGCAACGCAGCGGTGCTGTTGCTGCAATGCGCTCCGTGCTTGCAAAGTGATGCACTACGATACCTGAGCCGCCTACGGAGGCAGCTAACCTGCTCATGTTGCTGAATGCCACACCTCTCCTTTCTCTGCTCCAAACCCCCGCATCAACCTGAAACACGCCCACCCCGCCCCCTATTTTGCTGCGCCCTATCCCGCACTGTAGTGCAACCCCAAGCATCAGTGCTTCACTTGTGACCCTGCTGGCGCCTGTGAGCCTGTGTACGACTACAAGCGCCTGGTGGTCAGCCAGCACGGGCGGCTGCAGGGCAGGCAGCAGATGAAGGCGGAGATTCACGCGCGCGGGCCCATCTCCTGCTCCATTTACGCCACAGATGCGCTCGACAAGTGAGCAGCGATGCTCGTGATGTATCAGGGCTGCTAGCGGGTACTGGTGCGACTGAGCTGCTCACAAACCGGGCGCCGGATGCTCTCTGACGTAGCATGCAAGGTGTACAGCGCTGAGTCTGCTTGCACGGCGCTGCTGCTGCTGCTGCTGCAGGTACAAGGGTGGCGTGTATGCCGAGGCGGTGAAGAAGGTGCACCTCAACCACGTGGTGTCTGTGGTGGGCTGGGGCGTGGAGGACGGCGTCGAGTACTGGATCATCCGCAACTCATGGGTGGGTGGCGCCACGCCCGCGCTGCATGAAATGGGTACTGAAATGTACAAAGAACATGACAAATTGGCAGTTTGCTGACGCACAGCTGCAGGCAGCGGCCGGCGCAAGCAGCACAGATGGGCCTGCTTGCAACTGTGGCCCGGTGGCATGCATCCTGCACGTGCTTAGCTGCGCAAACCTGTGACATATGCAGCTGGCCAGCACTAGCTGAACTGCAGTACTCCTGGCGTTGCAATACCTTATGCTTGCTGCTGCTGCTGTTGCTGTTGCTGCTGCTGCTGCTGCTGCAGGGCGAGCCGTGGGGTGAGAGCGGCTTCTTCCGCCTCGTCACCAGCGCCTTCAAGGATGGCACCGGTGACAAGTACAACCTGGGCATTGAGAGCGACTGTGCTTTTGGTGTGGTTGAGGGCTGGGAGGATGCCGCAAACCTGGGCTTCCCCAGTGCTGAGGAGGCAGCAGCTGAGCAGGCGGCGAGGATGAATGTGTTTGAGGCTGCCGCGCTGCGCCTGCAGGGCATGCTGCCTGGCTTTGCGAGGCGCCAAGGCCACAGCATGCGCGGCTTTGGCAGCTTCTGATCCGTTTGAATGTTTCATCTAGCAGTGACACAGATCAACAGATTGTATGTTGCAGCGTTAGTATCATCCGGAGGTCCAGAGTTTCAGCGTGTTTGATCTGGGAGTGATCTGGCAAGCATCAAGGGGATGCTGAGGGGGCAGGGTGCAGCGGCACCGTGTATGCAGGGGCAGGGGCATTAGAACCTGTGTACTTCAAACACGAGAGAGCGAGCAATGCTGTTCTTTTTGCGTTGCCGTGGGCGGGCTGTAAGGTGGACAACGGCACGCATGTTAGTTTGGTGTGGCTGTAGGCAGCTGCTCCGATGTATTGCTTGTGCTTATAGCCAACTAGCTAGCCCTGCTGCTGCAGCATGCTGCCTACTGCTTGTCAGCACAAACTGGACACATGTTCCTGCTTTGTGATCGGGGCAGCGGCAGCAGGTGCTACCGCACTTTGTTTGTTTGCCAATCAGCAGGCCTCCTGCTGGCTGGCAGCTGCTGGTTTGCATGTGAGCTGGATACAATGGCAGTTGGTGTGATTGCCTGACAGAGCAGCAGGGGTTTGATTGGTACTCCTGTGCCCTGGACATGTACGTTGTCTGTACTACTATTCCATGGTCTGCAGGTTGGTTTGGTTGCACTGCTGGCTGTGTTTGCCATTGAGGCGCATGTCCCCAAGGCAAAAGCCATGGCACCCGACAATGGCACAGCCTGTGCGACCTGCTACTGTACCTGCAGCTGCTTCTATGCGCACTGTGCTTCTTTCTGCTTGCGCTTGTGCCCCATGTACGCTATGCTTTTTTGTGCAGGCGTGAGCTAGCAGAGAGAGGCTGGCCCTGCTTGGCTCCTGACAGCAGCCATTGCCAGCTGTTACTTGTATTTCTGTGCGTAGGCCTGCCAGTTCTGTTTGTCACTGGTCACAGTTTGCATGCCGCGTGCTGTTGTTGCCGTTCTCAGACCAGCTCTGCACTTGCTGCTGACGTTGGTTGGCGGCTGTGCTCATGATGCTCTGGTCGGAACGCGCTAACATTACAGCTATAATGCAAAGGCGTGCATTCAGCACGCCCTTGCATGTGAACTCTGTTGAATGAAAACTGTCCGCTGCTGTGTGCTGCTGCTGCAGCCAGCACCTGGGCGGTACTCATTGTTAGGGGCGAGGAGTTACAGGCGGCTACTTGCAGCTGTCAGTGCCTATGCGAGGTCTGTGGCGGCGTGTGTGCTGTGGGTGCCTCTGCATACGGTGAATGTCTTGCCTGCTTACCTCGAAGTGCCAGCCATGGGCTAGGAAGCAGTGAAGTCCCTGCCAGTCGATTCAAGAGCTGTGTGCACAAACAACCATTGCCAACGGTGCCTCGAACACAGGCACATGGCTGTATACGCGCCAAAGGCTGACCCGGCTTGTGGGTCGTCACTGGCGCCGGGTTGACGGCGTTGAGGTGTATCTCTGCGCACAGCTCTAGAGTTGTGCATGTTGACTGTGCTGGAGCCTCATTTGGCTGCCAAGCATACGCTTTGCCTGGGGCGGCTGAGGGATCATGGTCAGCACTGTGGAAGGCTTCTGGGTGCGTCAAAATTTGATCATTTGGTTGTCATGGCAGTTTAGTGTGCAGGAGGCTTGTGTGTATGAATTTGTGTGGAGCAGTCATTTGACAACAGTGTGTCAGTGATTACTGCCGGTGCTGCTGGTCCTGCATGTGTGTGTGGTGCTCTGCATTGCAGCGCCTGCGAGGGGATGTGACCCGACTGGTGCTGTTGGCTATTGATGCCACGGCAGCTGCTGCATCGTGCTCAGGTCAGGGTTGTCAACTGAAAGTGGTGGCAAACCCGCTTTGCATGGTGCACAGTGGGTTGCTTGGCGCGCCCTGGAGGGTTGAAATAGCCCACAAAAAGTGAGCAGCCACACAAATTCCTCATGCATTTGGTCTGGGCCAATCAAGCTCAGCGCAATTTCATCTGCATGCTGTACCACGTTGCATTGCGTGCTGTTTGAGTGTACTCAGCAGCGGCTCCCAGTGTGTTGTATACTCTTGTATGCTGCAGGGTTGATTCTTGTTGCAAGCATGTGGGGCTGCCACATGCGACATACTCTTGCGCCTGACAGCAGTGCAGTGTTGCTTGGGTTTGACGCAGACGTACAAACCAGATGCCACGCATTCAGACGTCGGCGTGCTGAGCAGAGCAGGAGCATGATGCTTGGCCGCCGTGTGTACTTTATTCTCTGCTGTACGGTGCTGTTGTGATGTCACGCAGTGCAGCATGGTGCACAGTCGCAAGCTGGCAAGCGCTGCATGCGTGGTGCTGCAGCTTTAGGTAGGCTAGCTGGCTACATTTGCAACTGCATGGTCGGCTCGGTGCCCAGTGTTGGGCTGCCAGCAGGCTGCCACTATGTATGATTGGGCGGTGGTGTCAAGCTAATAAGAGTCGCAGGCACTAGCAGTACCATGCGACGATGACTGCGGTGGTAGAGTTGCAGCCTTCGCAGTGACGATTAGTCAGGGATGCAGCTGGACGTGTGTGCTCGGTGATGATGCAGCCGCGAGTGCACTGAGTCTGGTAGATGCTACTCAGCCAGTTGTTTCACAATCCTTGGGGTTGGTCACCCACTAGCAGTGCTGGTTTGGCTAGCGCTGCTCTCAGTTTCGCCCCTTGTAACAACAGAATGACTATCAGGAAGGCTCAACTCATTGTTGCCAGGCACTATCTTGAAAGCAGTCCACAGAAGCTACCGCCACTAATAGTGGCCCACTATACGTGTGTGCTGGCACAGAACAGAGCGACGCGAGCAGGCAACACAACGTTGTCAACAACCATCAGCTTGTCATCACGAATCCGACGGCTCATGCTGCTCGGATGATGGCCGTTGCTGTGAATCAGGCGCAGAGCCGTGCTGCTGCGGCGGCAACTCCTGCTGCTGCTGCTGCTGCTGCTGCTGCTGCTGCTGCTGCTGTGTCTCTCCCGGCTGCTCGTCATCTGACTCGCTGCCGCTGCCGTACCCAGCCAGCAGCCCCAGCCCACCGCTGGCACCAGCACCAGCAGCCTCGCCAGAACCTGCAGCTGCGTCGTCACTGCTGCCAGCAGCAGCAGCAGCAGCAGCAGCAGCTGCAGCGGCTTGGCCACTGCCAACTTCTGGCCGGTGCCGCTGCCTCCAGCCCTCATACCAGGCGCGTTGCTGGCTTGGCTCTTGCTGCTGCTGCTGCTGCTGCTGCTGCTGGCTGTAGTAGTGATGCCACTGTGCAGCCGCCTCTGGGTTTGCAGCATAGTACTCTGTCCAGCTGCCTTCCACTCCTTGCTGCTGCTGCTGCTGCTGCTGCTGCTGCTCTTCATTTTGAGCCAATTCATGCTGCTGCTGCTGCTGCTGCTCTAGCTCTCTGCCTGGTATCCCTCGCCAGTCGTCAAACTGTTGCCTGCTGCTGCTTCCTTGCAGCATGTCTGCACCCCCGCTGCCCTGCAGCAGAAACTCTGGCATTGCAGCTGCCACAGCAGACACCTTGCGCGCTCGGGCCTGCTGTGCAACAGCAAGCCTTGCACGCTTCTCCTCTGGCGGTAGAGCATCCCATGCTGCTAGAGCTGCTGACTCTACTGCATCAAGCGCTTGGCGCCGCTTGTTGATTACTGCTGTGGGGTTTGGGTCGTCATTGGCCCAGCGCACTGCCAGCACCTGAGCAGCAGCACAAGTATGGGACAAGGTGTGCAATGAGTATGCAGCCAAACACAAACGGCCGCTGCTCATGCAACTGCAGGCAGCATCAGCAGGGGGAGCTGCTGCAAGGACGGGCAAAAATGTGCGCTGCAAAACACCTTTTGCGCTGGCACTGCTTGCCGACATCTGCCACAATCTGGCACCATATTAAACAGCCATGCGAGCCATGCAGTTTGGCACAAGAGCAAGCAAAACCACTTGGACTGCCTCGTTCAACAGCCATGCAACCCATTGGATAGCTAAAAATGCATCAGCCTGCCACATCAGCATGCAGCTGCCCACCCACCTCATGCATCTTGGACTCCCGCAGGCACTGCCCGTCCATGGCTTCCTTGGCAAACTCAGCCGAGGCACGCCAGTGGAAGCGAATAAAGGCAATGGTCTTGGAGGGCACGATGTGGATGCTGCGCACAGGGCCAAAGCAGCCAAAGTCCTGCAGCAGCATGTGGCGCAGCTGCTGTGCGGCGTAGTGCCCCGCGCCGCCATAGTTTACGTACAGCGTTGTCATGTCCCTGGGGGAAGTGGAGTGTTTGGTTGGTGGTGGGGGGAGCACAAGACCAGGCGGTTAAAGTGCGGCCAGATACGTTTAGACGGGTAGCATGACCCTGTTTGCAGCCACAGCGGAAGTTGAAGCCTCTGGCCGACTTTTCCCCGCACCCGCATTGCCTATTACAATGATCTGGGGCAGGATGATGTATCCTGTCCCTGATGTGAATTGCTCAACAGGCCTTCATCTCCCTTATTCTACATACAGCTTCAAGCACGGCTAACGCGCGCTGCTTGCCAGCAATTGCCCCTACCTACCTGTCGTACGAGCCTGCACCCTTGCGGTTGTCCATGCCGTCTGGCATCTTGTCCCGCCCAAAGATGTCCCTACTGGTGTCCCGCTCCATGGCTGCGTTGTCTGCTGCAGTGGGCAGCCTGTGCAGGAAGGTGCAGGCGGAGCCCTCGTAGCACATGCCCCTGGCGGCAGCACGCAGCAGGCGGTGCGGCACAGCAGTCATGAGCCGGGGTGCAAAGGCCACAGGATGTGTCCAGGCTAGGAGGTGCACACCAACCAGGGGTTTGAATGTGCTTCCAGGTGCTGCACGGTGTGCGCCCTGCTCACTACATCAGCACTGCACTGCAGCTGGCTGGCAACTGCTGCTGCATCAACTACATGCTGTACACACACCTGCGCATATATGCGCACGCTGCCGCACTTACTTGGCGAAGAAGAGGCAGAAGGTGTTAATCTGGCCCTCACTGCCGCGCGTCTTTCCAGCATCTGTTGCTGGGTGGCAGCGGTACTGTGATGGCTGCCTCTTCCTATCAGCTCTACTGGCGCCATCCGGCCTGGGGCCCACGCGGCGCCCTGACCAGATGTTGACCTCACTACTGCTCTTGTCAGATGTGATGGGCCCGGGCACCTGTGCACACACCCCACACACATGCTGAGCTTGAGGAGCAGTCTGCATAGCTGTAAAGGATGCATGTGACGGTGCATGTGATATGGCAAGCGTCTGCAGCAATGCAGCTGCTGGATTGATGCATGAAGAGCTGCAGCTTGCTTGGTGGACTGCCAGATGGTGGCTAAGCAGAATGCCGCCGAACTTAAAAAACCACCATTCCTGCAAGGAGCTGGAAGAAGAAGCGTGCAACACAGGTGTGCACAGACAAGCTGACAGCTGCAGGGGTCACTGTTTAGTGCGCTGCACGCAAGCTGCGGATCACAGCCAGCACAAGCACACATTGCTGAGTGGGCGGTGCTGCAGCTGGTTTGGTTGTCCTGTTGAAGGACTGTCATCAATGCAACAGCAGTGTGAATCAGCTGCATGGTTTGCCCAAAATTCACATGCATTAAGCACGCACCTGCTTGCGCGCTGGCCTGTCCAAGTTTTGCTGTGGGTCCACTGCTGGCTGCTCCTCCATGGTGTAGGCAAAGGCACATCAAGCCTACTTCCTGCTGGACACTACTGCATGTGGTCTTAAACTAGAGTAAGCAAGGCGCATCCACACAAACTCTTCTGGAGCAGCTGCACATCACTGAGTCAGCAGCAGTGGCAACAGCAGGAGCAGCAGTGGTGATGATGCGTCCAGCAGATCCAACCATCAGATAACATCTGAAGGTGCCACACGGTGCAGTAGCTCTGCGTGGGGGCTTTGTCATGACCAGTTTTCCCGCATAACACAGTATCTGTCAGACAGCGTCTTAGTTAGCAGAGCTCACGTCGAAGGCGCCCTGAAACTTTCGGAGTGGCATGCAGTGAGGGAATGCAACATTCACTTTGAAAAAACACCGCTGCAACGCTGCTGTGCGTCTCAACGCACCGGCAGCTACTCCGTGCCGCACTTTGTCTTCAACCAGCTTGTACAGGTGGCCGACCAACGCCGTGACGAAACGCATTATATGTAGCTTGTACTGCTGCTTGGACGACAGGAACCTGCAGTCAGTAAGTGTCGGGCTTTGCTGGGGTCAGCTGCAGCACCTGACTGTAGCAGCACATCACATGGATGTTGACAGCACCGCAGCAGCCGTGGCAGCCGCAGCAGCGGCAGCAATAGCAGCAGCTCCTGAGCAAGACCGCCAAAAGATACTGGAAGAGTGGCAAGCAGACTTCCAACCCTTGTGGAGGAGTGCTGCGGCTGCACAGCAGCAAGGGGCCCAGCAGCTTTGGCAGGTGAGGCGCAACAGCGTGTCATCGCCAGCTGCTGACAGCATGAGCGGCACATGGCCTGCATACTCGCCAAAGCTGCTAACAGTTGTGAAAGCAGCTCCTACCGTGCTGTTCCTCTGTCCACCAGCAGTACCCAGCTCAGTGCTGGCCCTGAGCATGCGGGCCGTGCAGTACAGCAGGCCAGAGCTCAGCACTAGCCGTGGCTGTTTATAAAAATTTATATGTGTCATTTTGGTTTCTTTCTCTGTGCAGGCAATGCTGGGAGGCTTTGGCGCGCTGCACTCAGCCGGCCTGGGTGCCCTTGGCAGTGCAGGCCCTCGCAGTGCAGCGCCAGCAGCCAACCCACTTGCTCAACTAGCTGCAACTGCACCTGCAGGGCAATCAAGGGCTCAACTGCCCTCAGCAGCAGCAGGAGCAGCAGCTGTAGGGCCCCCGGGGGTGCGGCAGCAAGCACGTGCAGCTGCCATGGAGCAGCTGGCTGGCAGGAAGAGGCCACGAGCTGCTGCTGCTGCAGCAGCAAACTCTGAGGTGTGTGTCATACTTGCTTGTTCAACAGAGCATCAGCAAGGAAGGCTTGGTGCCATGCATGCGCCTGCATGCGCTGGCATGCACATACTTGTCTTTTGTGCCATCCTTGAGGAGCTGCTGTACTTGCTATGACTGCAACTGCTTGCAGGAAAGTTCATCACATCTGGTTTGGTTGCCGTTGCCCATCTTAGTGACATGCTTGGTGACATGCTTGGTGACATGCTGGCATGCACCTACTTGCCTTTTGTACCATCCTTGAGGAGTTGCTGTACTTGCTATGCCTGCAGATGCTTGCAGGAAAGTGCGTCACATCTGGTTTTGGTTGCCATTGCCCATCTGGAGATATGTTTTCATCGTGATTGAAGCCAACTCATTGCTGCACTGCACTGCACTGCAGGAGGGTGGGCGTGCAGACGCTGAGCAGACAGCAGCAGCAGCAGCTGAGCCGGACCACACCGCAGTGCTGGCAGCCCTCGCAGCAGCAGCAGCGGCGTCAGCCGAACCCGGCTATGACGCAGCAGCAGCGGCAGCAGGCAGCGGCGGCGGCAGCGCACGGGCTCGAGCTGGCCGCAGCGGCAGCGGGCGCAACTCGGCTGCTGCTGCTGCCGCTGCTGCAGCTGCAGCTGATGATGAGGATATTGGGGAGGAGCCTACGGTAAGGCACCTGGCTCTGCACCTAGTTAATGGACGAGCGCGTGCTACTTGCTTCCGTGCCTGCCGGCTGGTGTACCTGCAGGCACTTTGTACGCTGTGTTGCTGCCTCGTCTTACATGCTGAGTTGGCGCGGGAGTACCTGCCTGCCTACTGCCTGCACTTCACCCATTGCCTGCCTGCCTGCCTGTTAACATAGGAAGCAAGATTTGTATTAATCGGCTGGAGAAGCATTATCTGTATCTTCTTGCTGTTGTGGTGCGCTGCAGGACCCCAAGGAGCTGGCCAAGTGGCGCCGCAAGCAGTCCAACAGGGAGGCGGCACGCCGCAGCCGCGCCCGCAAGGCGGAGCAGGCCGAGGGGCTGCAGCAGCAGCTGGCGGAGCGTGAGGTTGAGTTCCAGCAGCTGAAGGCTGAGAAGGATGCGCTGCGGCAGCGCTTTGTGGCGCTGCATGCGCAGGCTGAGCGGCTGAGCAGTGAAAGGGAGGCCCTCAAGCAGCAGGTGCGTACGCTGATTTGTTTGTATCATCAAGGATGTCAACAATAAGATCAGGCTGGGTTTATAACTTTTTGCTGCATGTGTCGGTGCTGCTGCCAGGGGTGTTGCATGTTTGTTGTTGCTTGGGAACAGCCGCAGGCATGCAAGCTGAGTGTGCCCAGCAACATGTCTTGCCACTGAGGCCTTGTGGCAGCTTGTGTCATCTTTGGTGGACTTGAGGGCTGTGGGCTGCTGACACTGGTTCTCCTGTGGTTGCTGTGCCTGCTCCTGCCTGCAGGTGTGTAGCTTGGGTGGGCAGCTTCCTGCGCATCTGGAAGAGACCATTGTCATACCTTCTGTGCAGACGCTGCTGTCTCCTGCAGCAGCTAGTGCGCCAGTGGCTGGTGCCAACGGGCTGTCAGCAGTAGCAGCAGCAGCAGCAGCAGCGATGGGCGAGGGTCTACAGTAGCAGCAGGCATTCCTGGGGTGATGGAGGCTTTGCCCAAGGCCAGACACAAACTGCACACAGCGACCTCCTGCGGCTTAGCAGCTGTGGGAAGCGCTCCAGCTGCATTGAGGCGCATGACTTGGCAGCTGCTCAGAGCACCGCGGGTTGATGGGTGTGCCTGCGCGCGTGCTTGTAGCTGCGAAATGGGCTGCTGCAGCTGCAGTTTTGAGGCAGCTGGTAGCTGGCGGAGCTGGCAAGCGTGTGAAGCAGGGAACTGGGCTGGCTCTGGTGGAGCTGCTTGCTATTTCCCACCAATGCTCTGTGGTGGTGCATGCTTTGGCCTCTGCGCCAATTTTCAACTTTGCAGGCTGGGCGCAAGCTGGCGTAGAGTAGAGAGTGCTTTTGGTGTAGGGTGTGCGTTGTGCACTCAAGCTTGATGCAGGAGTGGCTTGGCTGCAGGATTGCTGTCGACCTGTTGTTGCTGCGGGTGGCAATCATCTGTTGCATGTGTTTCCTGCACTTGTAAACGGCACACACATGCTTCTGCCAACGCTGCATATGCCTAGGTGCCAGCAAGTTTTCCTGGCCACCTCCTGCGAGTTCAGCTGTGGTCAACACACCTGGGCATTATGGCTCCGCACCTGCAACTCTTGAGCTGACCTTGAGGTGGTGCAGCACAGCTCTAAATTGATGCTATACGTGGCCATCTATGATGCAAGAGTTTATGGGCGCGTATGGGCTGGTTGTGGTGGTATTGCTGTGATACACTGTATGCAGTAGCACCGAACCGTGTCTGTACTGCCTTGGCCACATGCACCATGTGTGGGCACCAGGTATGAAGGCTGTGCCTGAGTTGCTGGTGCACTTGGTAACGCCGTGCCTCGCCATTTGGAGGCTACTCGCATGTGCATTGGCTTTCTGCGAGCATGAGCAACTAGCAGCTTGTGTGTGACCTGGCATTAGGTTATGTTATTTGAATGTAGCAGGCACACTGCAGCTGGGGGCCCTCTCGCTTGTGCAAATCTGGCTTTTGCAACATGTTCAAGTGATTTGAGCATTAACTGGGCTGGGACGTGCAGATAGCAGCACTTTCACCTGCTTGACTCATAAGCAGCACAAGTGCCTTCATTGGCTATCTGGACCTCCTTGTGCTTTTGAGCTCTGCAAACAGCGATAATCATGCAGCGTACGCCAAAACCAGAGCCGCTGGAGGGCCATCCGCGATACGAGAAGGCAGGCACTGCAAACATATTTCCTCGGTCCTGCGTCAAGATGCTGCGCGCGCACCCGTAGCTAACGCTGAACGTTCTTGCTGCAGATAAGAGATTTGAACAGCGGCACGTTTGGTTTCGTGCAGCTGGCACGCGACAAGCAGACTGGGGAGCTCATCGCCTGCAAGTTTATTGAGAGGGGCGATAAGGTGTGAGATCGGCACAGATCATGAACGTAGCATTTGATCATGTCGCCTTCGTTGCTTGTGGGGCCTGTTACCCTTCAAAGAGCCCCAGGAGGTCACTCATGCACACTGCTGCACATGCACCTGCCCTCTGCTGCCTGTCCTGTGCAGGTCACCAAGTACGTAGAGCGCGAGATCCTCAACCACAGATGTCTGGTGCACCCTCACATCGTACAATTCAAGGAGGTGTGCTTCAGCAGCTGGCACAGCAGGCTGGGGCGAACATGTTGTAACTGCTGCCTGTGCTGGCAGTGCAGCTGTAGCAGCTGTGCTCCACTTGCAGTAATGGTGGCAAACGCAGTAACAGCTACAGTCTTACATTGCCTGTTTTGGTAACCAAGCAACAAGCAGCAGGCGGCAGGGATAGCATGGTTCAAGGGAGGCAGTACAGCAGTGGATGCACACCTGCTGTGCACAAGTGGTGCATCACAGCAGCCGCTACGCTGCCGCCTGCACCCCACGACACACACAGTCTCCTGCAGCAGCTGCACTGCCTGCCTGCTCGCCACTGCAGCCCCTCTCATGAACGATGTTTGCGGTACTCTGCAACTGCGCTGTACACGTGCACTGTGTTTGGCTGTTTCCTCCAGGTCTTCCTCACGCAGCAGTACCTGGGCATTGCCATGGAGTTCGCGTCGGGCGGCGACATGTTTGAGTACGTGGTGAAGAAGAATGGCCTGCGGGAAGAGGAGGCGCGCTGGTTCTTCCAGCAGCTGATCGTGGGGCTGGACTACTGCCACAGAATGGTGCGCAGCAGCAACAGCAGCAGCAGCAGCGGCAGCAGCAGGAGCAGTGGGGGTGCCAGCAGCAGCAGGAGCGTGAAGTGCGGGCAGCGGCAGGAGGCGCGGTGTGTGAGGCAACTGCAGCAGCGCAGCAGCAGCAGCAGGAGCAGGAGCGTATGCTACAGGCTGCCACATCCAGCATGGCAGTACGCAGCGCCATCTGTGGTGTTTGGGCCGAGAAGCAGTGATGGAGTTGATGCAGCGTGCAGCGAGAGCTGTGTGCTTGGGGTTGGTGGGGCTCTTGGCAGGAAGAGCAGCAGCGTGAGATTGGAACAAGCGCGCCAGATGGCAGCAGTGGTTATGTGACAGTTGAGATGAAATCAGCAGCAGCCAAGGATACTGCAGCGCAGCAGGTGGCAGAGAGAACCTTGGACGCGTAGGACGCACAGCATTTGCTTGCATGGATACGCACTGCACTGTTCAGGGTCTTCCTTTACCCGTTTGCGCTTGCTGTGCATTGCTGCCGTTGATTGTTCAACCTGCAATGTACCAGCGCCTGGCCTTACCTGGCCAGGCCAGCAGGGCTGCATACCTCTGCCTCTTACCACCTCACTGTGGTCACACCTCCTACCTATTTGTACAGTATTCATGCACATGTTGCTCGTGTTGAACCTTCTTCTCCTTGGTTACGTGTCACATGTCTTACCTGTGTCCCGCAGGGCGTGGTGAACCGCGACATCAAGCTGGAGAACACGCTGCTGGACAGCAGCCCGCGGCCGCTGGTCAAGATCTGCGACTTCGGCTACTCCAAGGTGAGAGCAGCTGCAGGAGATGGAAATGCCAGGCCATTGGCGATGTCTTTCTCTGTCGTGCACCTCAGCGGCAGTGTAGCGAGCCACAAATCTGGCTTTCCAAGGTACAAGTGAGAGGAGAGGTGCAGTGGCTGCGGTACCAGGCCACATGCATTTGGATCCTGTTGGGGTCGTTTTTGCACCGCTGTGGCAGTGTATCAGCCTGAATCTGTGTTGACAGTACAGCTGTACTTGGCAGAGGACAGCCAAGGTGTCCTGTGCGATTTTCTAAGAAGGCAGGCCCGGCAGGTTCTTGCTCCACCTTGTAACTCCGCCCTCAACTCTACCTGCTAGCCGACTTACGTGTTGCTGTGCTGCGTTGCTCCTCGCACATGTGGTGCGTGCTGTTCATATCTGTTCTGTGCGCAGCACGAGAAGTTCCAGTCAGCACCAGGCAGCCGCGTGGGCACACCCGCGTACCTAGCACCAGAGGTCATCCTCACCACGCGCGGCAAGACGTATGATGGCAAGGTAGGCCCGCGCAGCAGCAGCAGCAGCAGCAAGATATGATACCTATTTGCATGAAAACGTGCTGTTTTAAGAATTACGTGCTTGTGACTTGTTTTGAAACCCCACACTGCCGTGCTTTGGACAACTGGCCGCTAGCTGCCAGTGTCGCTCTAGAGAGCTGCCTAGCGACTGACATGCTCGTTGCGCGCACCCCGCTCGTGCCGCGCTGCGCGCAGATTGCGGACATCTGGAGCTGCGGCGTGATGCTGTACGTGATGCTGGTGGGCGCGTACCCCTTCGAGCGGCCAGAGGACAAGACAGACAGCCAGAAGCTGCAGAAGATGATCCAGGTGGGGCGGGCGGCAGGCAGGCATGGGCAGCAAACAAACAGAGAGGATGCTTGGCTGAGCGGGGTAGCCAGCTGTCCGTGATGCGGCATCCAGCTCAACTTGCGATGTTTCAGCCACACCATGCTTACTTGACTCGCTGAGTGTGGCGTTCACAACTTCTCGCTCTCACCATTCTCCTCTCATTCTCCTCACGCCTGTGCAGCGCATCCCCAGTGTGGACCACCACGTCCCAGCCACATCACTCTCTGCCTCTCGCCCTCTCTTATCGGCCTGACCTCTTACTCTGCCGTACTGCGCTGTTGTCCTGGTTTCGCGTCTGCAGCGCATCCTCAAGGTGGATTACCACATACCCAGCCACATCAAGCTGTCGCCGGAGGGCCACGACCTGCTGCGCCGCGTGCTGGTGGCAGACCCCGCGGCCCGCATCAACGTGGCGCAGATCTACGACCACCCCTGGTACTGCAAGAACCTGCCGCCGGGCGTGAAGGAGATGAACGACAGGCCGCAGCCGCTGCCGGAGGGGCTGCAGAGCGTGGAGGAGATCTCCCGCATCGTGCAGGTGCGTTTTTTCTTCTTTCCTTTTTTTCTGCTGATAATCGCTTGCTGTTTTTGCCGCTTCATTGGGGCACAGGGCTGATGGCGTGATGGCTATGGGTTGATGGATTATCTGATGATCTGATTATGATTGTGCAGGCGCGTAAAGCATACACATGGCTTTGCCCTGCTGCATGACTTTGCTTTGTACTGTGCGACCTTAGTGCATTGGCGTTGGCAGCTACCTCAGCGGGCGCAGGTATGGGCTGGCAGTGTTGCAGTTCTGCATCAGCTGTGTTGACTGTGTTGCGTGTCTTCTGCTGTCTGTTGGTGCCTGTTGCGCCGCAGGGTGCTGTGGGGCAGTTAAATGCGCTGTCGCCTCACGACTTCTCTCGTGCCTTGCAGGGCAGCGCTATCAACTGACACAGCAATGCACCACTGGTGTGCAGCAACTGCATAATGCACGAACTGCATTGTGAAGTGACACTGCGCTGCTGTGTGTGCTCCTGTGTGCTGCTGCTGCGCAGGACTCGCGGCACCCGGGCACCAGCAATTTCACCGGGCTGCAGGAGACAGACGACTACATTGACGATGCCATGGAGAGCTACGAGGCATCACTGGACTACCCAGAGGCCTGAGCAGATAGTCCTAGGCTAGAGCAACACGCGCAGGAGCAGCAGCAGCAGCAGCTTTGCTGGGCTACCCGAAGGTCTGATGCGATAGCACTAGGCTAGAGTTACACCGCAGCAGCAGCAGCAGCATGAGTGTGTGCATGAGGGGCTCAGTCGACGGCTGCGCGATCAGGGGCATGGTGCGGCAACCCATGGCACGCTCTTGCTAGGGCAAACACCTGGTGCCTTTGGACGGCGCTAGGTGTGCCAGCCAGGCACGACGTCGGCGGTGCGGCAGCAGCATGTATTGTGCAGCTCGTGGGCTGCGACGGCGGCGGCGGCAGCCGCCGTTGCTGCGGCTGCAGCTGCTGTCAGCCGTGTGCGCTGCATTGCCTGCCATATGACAGCAGGTGCAGCGCTGTGCAGTGAGTGCAGCTGGAGGCGGGCGCGGCATGTCTTCGCAGCTTGGCTTGGTTGCCTGCAGCGCTTGGTCGCAGCCAGGCCACTGTTGCTGTGCGCTTGGTAGGAGCCAGGCCACTGTTGTTGTGCGCTTGGTAGGAGCCAGGCCGAGGCTGCTGTGCGGTTGGCGTTGCGCCTGTGCCGCTGCTCAATTGGCTGTAGATGTTGTAGGCAGCTTGCGTGCATGCGGGGTCTCCTAATGCGTTCCTGGTGTGCGGCCATGCAAGCATGCAGGGCGCCTGCCGCTTGTGTTGTCCTTTCTGCAGCGCTGCACCGTCAGCGCTGGTTTGGTTGCAAATGGCACAAGCAGTGTGATTGCGGCTGCTGCATGGGCGCAGCCGCCACAGCTGCAACGCACAGATCGTCTGGCAAGTTGAATCAATGGTGAGATGCTAGCAGCTCAGCTTTGCCGACCGTGCGCCTTACTGATGGTTTTAGGGAGTGGGAGGGGTTGTGGTGGTGCTGGCAGCATAATTGTATTGAAGACGAGGGTCTCGAGAGTGGCTCCGCTAGAGCCGCACGCTCGTGCTGGTGCATGGTTGTGCATCATGCGGCGCGTGCAATTGTCCATGGTTTGCACTTGTATCAGCTGCAGCCGCACCTCTGCACAGGACTTGATGTATCGAGCAGTCTGTTGATTCTTGAGGTGCTGTCTGCACAGGGTACCGTGGCACTTCTAAGGCTGCAGGGCTTTTGGAGGCCTTGGTGGCATGCGGTGCAAATTCAGCACAACGCGCATTACAGCGCAACAGGCAGTGCCGCTGCCTGTTTCTTTAGGTTTTGCACAGCGCACAGCATGGCCTGATGACGAGTTTGCATTCTGCAAGAGTCTGTTGTAGTAGCAGGCCTGGCTTGGCCAGATGAGGGTCAGGTAGCGGGCATGGTGTTGAGGTTGCTTGGACATGCACCCTGCATATTTGCAGCCACGTGCAGCATTGATTCAAGCATTGCGCGCTTGCGTCTTTTGGTGGCTATCGTTGCAGCGCAATCGTCAGCACGGGGCGGTTGCAATGCACTTGGCGTGCTGCCGTCCCGTGGGGCTGTGCGCAGACAAGTGATCGGTCAGGAGCTTAATGCTGTGCGTATCGCTGTAGCAGCTTGTGTTGTTTCTCCTGTTCAGTGTTGTGTTGGCTCTGCTCACAGCGTGTTTGAACCAGCAAGCCGCTGGTTTGGATTTGCAGCAGCAGCTAGCTGCACATGCTGGCTGCTGCCGCCACGTCTAGGTCTAGTGCAGTGCGCTGCCATGTTTGTCCTTATGTCAGGGGCGCTTGTGAGGCCCCTTCAGTGCATTTGCACCAGGCGGCATTTATCAGCCCTACATGCAGCATCAACTTGATGTCAAACATCCTGCATCTTCCATCTACTATCACTACAACCGCATGCCGGTGGGGCGCAGGGCCGGCAGCTCAACCGGACACATCATGACAGCCGCATGCCATCTGTGTTACATGTGTCACTGCTAGTGTGCACATGCACAGTGTATGGGGCCGCGGGGGAGCAAGTTGTTACCCTTTGTCAACAGCCTTACCACCTTGTGCAGGCATTGCCTCTGTGCCTTGGGCCAGTTCGCTGCTCGTGGCTAGCAGCATCCCTGGCTGTGCTGTGGTGGTTATTCTTCTTTCAAGTTGATGGGTGCGGCTGTAGCATAGGGTGCTGCAGGCTCTGAAATCTGTTATACCATGAGTACTAGCAGGCGGTGTTATCGGTAACGTAATGATGCACTGGTGGCACTGTGACCGCTGTGGGCAATCGGCTTCAGGCAGGCAGTGCTGGCCCTGCATTCTGATGACCACCCGAAGCGAAGAACAGGAGCGACTGCACGCGTGCCGTGAATATTTACCTCCTATTGCACCTTGCAACTACAGGCACAACAGGATCCTGGCAACGGCTGCCAATCTGGCCTCACGTACGCGACCGCGACTACCCGATCCGTCGAGTCGCCGAATGGATGAGCGACTTGACCTCAGCCGCAGGTTGCATCGGCAAGAAACTTCTCATTAATGTGACTGCTTTGCACTGCAACAAGAATAATTCACTATGCTGTACCGGTCAGAGTTGCACCGTGAGAGCGTTACAACACTCGCACCAACAATGGTGCGCAGCACACACGCCTCTTGATCGGCTTCTGTTGGCAGCTGTCAGGCGCATTTGCCGAGGATATGGCCGGCCTTTACAGTCGGCCACGCATCCACACAGATCGAGAGCACAAGGTCAACGTGCGCCTCACATACAGTCAACATCATGTCATGAAGACAAGAAGCTGCATTGACCACCACCTCTATATACAGGAAGTTGCCGGTTGCATTCATTACGAAATAAGCATAATGCAACATCACGCATACCCACATAGCTAGACGGCTCCCCACCACCTCTGCACAATCACAAACCATCGCTATTGTGTGTTACAATGTGAGCTTTGCTGTGCATACAGCACCACGTGGCGGCAGCAGGCCTGACTGCAAACTGATATGTGGACTGCAGTATAAAATTGGTACAACGTGCAAGCAGGTCAATCATTGCAGGTAAATCATTGCATGCAACATAATGGGTACTCACATAGCAAGAAGGGGCCCCCCAAGACCAGCATGGCTACTTCAACTTCAAGGTTGTGGTGCTGCTGCTCCTCCTACTTGTTCTAGTATTACCTGCATTCAAAACAAAACCTGGTCAGTGCCGCCCTCAGTAGCCACGATGGCCTGGGGGGCAACGGCACTGACGGCCTTCTGCTCCTTTGTAGTCAGAGGTAGTCCTGGTGCTGTGTTGTCAGTAACATCCTCAGTCTGTCACACCGTGTGTATAGATTCGTCTTGTTACACCATGCACGGTGGTCTAACACGCAACTATTGTTTGTCACGACGCTGCTGCAGCAGCCAACAGCCAAGGCAGCTGAAACTGCTGCACTGCTGCCACAACAGCCCTGAAGTTTGGCGTTGGCACTACGCGTCCCGCTGCATGCGCGGCGCATTCCGCAAGCTGGGCTACTGCCGGCCCATATACACTGCAGGACCTGCACACCGGTATTACTGCTTACCGCTTACCACTGCACGAACACCACACGCAATCGACTTTGAATTGCCCTGCACTTGAGGCTCACAAACGCTCACAGTCCAGCTAGGCCTGCCCAAAACCCCGCCCGACCCCAGCAGCACCCTTCCCTGCCTTCACTGCAGCCAAGCACAACACAACATCCCCACTGCCATCTGCGCTACCCCCCGCCCTCCTGAAGACTGGTCCCGTACAGCACACCTGACAACAGCCACAACCACCCAACTTGCAAGCCGATAAACGTGCATAACCAACTCATGCGTGCTCATAAAACAGCACTGCCAACATAGCACGCTGTTGCTGGTGCGCAGCCCACATGCACAAGCAGCCACAACCCCTCATGATAAACTGCATCGCAACAGCTGCAGCAGTTCTCAGCGCAGCCCCAAGCTGCAGCAACATATGTCTGACATGCTAGCTCAACGCACAGCACGGCTGCCTGCCACTTGGCTACTGCCAAGCCTGCAGAGCCGCAGCTGCAGGCCAGCAACAACAAGCCCCGCCAGCGCTGCGGCGATGTCAGCTTTCAGAAGCGCTGTGCGGCATTACTTCTTCTTGCTCTTGCTGTCCTTGCTGCTGCTGCTGTCCTTCTTGCTGCTGCTGTCCTTGTCCTTGGTCTCCTGGTAATGCTTCCAGCCAAAGAAGCCGCCAGCGCCCGCAGCAGCCAGCGACAGCAGCACCAGGGGCACCTTCCAAGCGGCACCACGCCTGCAGCAGCAGCAGCAGAGGCAGGGGCAAGGTACGCTGTCAGCAGATTGCAGCACACAACATCACAGTGCTGATCACTCACAGGACCAGCGTCATCCATAAGGCTGTGCAAAGTGCACGTCCGTCCCCAACAAGCATGGCTGCTGCTTGCAAACGGACTGCCATAACCATACGCAGGTGATGCGTTGCTGTGCTGCGGTGCTGCACTGCCTTGCAAGCTACTGCTGTGCAAGCCACGCACCCCTTGCGTTTTCTGCTGCCTGCATCCTGAGCAGCCCCTCCGGAAGCTGGCAGCCCGTTTGGCACCGCATCTGCAGCAGCAGCACGCGGACAGCGGCAGCAAAGCACACAGTCACACAGCAGCAGCAGCAGCAGCGCAAGCGGGCAGCCGTGGTCGGCTGCTACCATGTGGGCCTGCCAGCGCAGCCCTGGCACACAGCGTAACTGGAGCTGCACGCAGCGATCGGGAGTACACACCGCCCGTCACATTGGAAAAATTGAATGGACTAGAAAAGGGAAGAGGCTTTTCTATTGTTTGGCACTTTTTCAAAAAGACTAAACAGGAAATTTTTTTGTTAGAACAATGAAAAAAAGTTGAGTTTTTTGAAAGGAATAGCGCAGCAAGACAAGCACGCAGCCACAGCCAGCCACACAGGCCCATCCTGTTGAGCCGGCAACCCCTAGCCAGAGTGAGCACAGGCAAACACAACGTGAGGCGCTGCTCCACACGCCCCCTGCGGGCATCAAGCACCGCCGGCTGCAGCAACTGCAGGCTGTCAACACAGGCTGTCACCGCACCCTGCTGCAGCCAAGCAACCGCGGGCTCTCAGAGCAGGCTGCCTATGCAGGCTGTCACAGCAGGCTGTCACATCTTCACATGCTAAGATTGCAGCTATTTGTTACAAGAGTGCGTAACAGCTCACTGCAAGCTCCCTTTCAACAGCAGGCTGTCAATGCAGGCTGCCTAAATGCAGGCTGCCAAGCGCCACCGGGCTGTCAGCCTCACCGCGGCTGCGTGGCAGGTCGTTGGGGTCCTTCACAAAGTCCAGCCCCAGCCGGATGAAGCCTCCCTCGCCGCCTGCCGAGGGCTTGAACAGCTCAAAGTACTTGTCGATGGGCACGGCATCCAGGATGTCCGACACAAAGATGCCTGCAGCGCAGCACATGGCAGATGGGGACAGTAGTTGAGGGTGGCAGTTGAGGTTGGAGAGTGAGGTGCGGGGCGCTGAAGTGAAGCAGGAGGAGCAGCGTGCAAGAGGCCGCTGCTGCTTGTGCTGCTGCTGGTGCCCTTGCCCTTCCCAAGCCAGGAATCACTGCAGGTTTACACAGAGAAGGGTAGCTGCATCTGCTATGCCGGAGGCAGCAGCCAATGCTTGCCGTTTCTGCTGCTGAGCAGAGTGGCTGCCACTGCCGCCACCGTTGCTGCTGCTGTACCGTGCAACCCCGCCTGGCCATGGCTGAGGTTGGTGCCGCGCGCTGCTGTGCAGCTGCTGGTAGTGCTGCCGCCTGCCACTGCTGTGACGTCTGTCACTGCTGCTGCTGCTGCTGCTGCTGCGCTCACCGCATGCTGCGATGACGCTGGTGCCGCGCTTCACGCCGCTGCCCGACTGCACCAGCTTGTCGCGGCACAGCATCACGCGCAGCTCGTTTGCGCCCTCCAGCACCTCGCTGCATGTCGGCGGCAGCAGCAGCAGTACCCAGGCAGCAGCGCAGGAAAAGGCATCATCAACGGAAGTATAGGACTACGAGCATGCTAGATTAGGCACAGCAACACCCGCAGCTCTTTTCCGGCCTCCGTCACCTCGCTGCAGCCAAAACGGCAGCATGCAGGCAGCAGTGCGTGGCACAGCATGTCGGAGAGACCGCTGAACGAGGCGTGTGGCACACACAGAGGTCTAGCAGGATCGTGAGGCACTAGGCACTGCCTTCAGTGATGAAAATGATGGGAGGGAATTGGCAATGCATCCAGCTGCAGGGTGCCTGGTCGTTGAAGCAGCGAAGCTGAAGCAGGCCTAGTGCAGACGCAGCTGCAGCTGCAGCTAGACAATGTAAAGGATGGTGGTCGGGAACGTGATGCATGAGCCACGTATCATGTCGCCTGTTTGATGCGACGGGTCTACAGAGGCAGATCATACTGTGCAAGGGTACGGCAACTCACTGCTGTTTGTGCGTCAGCTTAAACATGCGTTGTGACGAACCTTGGTGCCAGCATGCATCCTGATTGCCTTCTTCAACTGTTGAACAGCCATACATACATGCAGAGGGATAGCATTGTTGCGCATCGCAACTGGAACAAATGATTCCAGCAGTAGCAGTACGTTCACTCACAGCGTCATGGTTTCATTCCAAAGGATAGCTGTGCCCTGCACACCCGCCTTCTTGGTTGACACCTTGATATTCCGGGCTCCTCCTCGCAGCTCAACTGCAGCAGCAAGGCACCCGTTGTTGGCTCAAGGGTTGCCACGCCTTTAGTGCAGGTTGGTGGGAACGAGCAGCAGGCCAGGATCTTACCCTTCACGTAGCCTTCAAAATCAGATGAATCCCAAACATAGTTTTCATCCTTGTTTTTGCCAGATGCCTCGATGGCTGTGATCACTAGGTATCCAACAGTGCCTGAAGCCATGGTGCCTAGTTGCTATTGAACCAGCGAGCAGGTCTAAGCGGCCCCCTGGGGCTGCGATTGTGGTAACAGGCTTCTTTCAAGTGACTACCACCAGTGTGAGTACAGCAAAACGCACCCACACTCTGGGGTCTCAAAGTCGTGGTGTGATGAAGCTCGTTAAGCAGCACTAACATGAGATCAGCGACTTCATCACCTGTTGCATGGCCCCAACACTCTACTCAAGAGTTGAACGCAGCAGGGTTTTGGACCTGGTGTGAGACCCCACTGCAGGGCGGGGGGACGATATCCCGCGGTCGGGCACATGGTTCTTTCCTTTTCAACTACTGCTGTATCATCCTAGGTAAGCTGTTATATTGACTGCATGAGCTTTGTGTGACGGCTGCTCTGGTGGCCGGCAGTGGCGCCCAAGGCTGGCTGCGGTGTGCTGTTCTGGTACTGAGGATTGCCCCAATTCATTTCGATGTCACAGGTGCCTTGTTGTGGCAGCAGCAAGGATGTTCACAGCACGCAAGAAGATCGTTAAGGAGAAGGGGGCTGAGCCCGATGATTTCGAGGAGTCTGTGGCCCAGGTGCGTGCCAAACGCTGCCTTAATATTCCAACTTTGCAGGAGCGAGCCAGCAGGCGCAGCTGAGGCTCACAGCAGCTGCAGCAGCTGCATCCTGGCAGCAGCAGCAATGGCGGCAGTAGCGGGCAGCATGCACTGACAGAGATTTATAACTTGCTGCATGTAGGCTCTGTTCGACCTGGAGGCCACCAACAACGAGCTGAAGCCAGACCTGAAGGATCTGTACATCACAGCAGCCAAGGAGGTGGATGTCTCGGCACGCAAGGCAATCATCGTGCACGTGAGTATATCTTGGCCTCCGCCATGCATGAGGCCGGTTTGGATGAGCAAGCTGCACAGCTGCAGCTAGCAGCAGCTTGGGAAGCTGCACGCAGGTGGAGGCTACTGTGCAGAGGCGTTGTCGCAGCAGCAGCCGCTGGAGCAGCAGCCTGGCGCGCGCAGCCCGGTGATATGCGAGGAGGCCAGCAGCTGCAACACACTGCCTGGCGCGTGCTTGGCAAGCAGCAGCAGCAGCTGTGTGTCAGTCGGCAGATGCAAGCCGGCACGGCAGGTGTTAGCGGCGCGGGGTGCACCTTCAGCAAACATCGCAGGGCACAGCACTGTGTTGCCAGCTGCACGAGCTGCTTTGCCACTGTCTGGGCAACTGCTGGAGTATGCTATCGCACAGCTCGCTGCGCGGGCAGGCAGACACGGGCAGCCAACAGGCTTCAAATGTGCTGCAGCAGAGGCAGCAGCTGCGTGGGGAGGCAGCTTTGTCGCAGCAACAACAGCAGCAGCAGCAGTGTAGCGTGCATGTGGTATGACAGCGCCCAAGGGACAGTGCTGTTATGATGTTGTGCAGTTAAACTCATGTGAATCAGAGCTCGTGGAGTGGGCAGCTGGCTGGTGGCAGCAGGCACTGCAGGGGAGGCGCTGCTGGTGGCAGGCAAGCAGCGGCGCGCCAAGCTGTGGAATGACGCGGTTGCGTGGGATGCACAGCAGCGGCCCATCCGACTAGCACCTGTCCGGCCACCTGTCCAGCAGTCGGGTGCTCTGCTACTTGTTCAGCTGGCTGGCAGGCTGTAGTCCGGTCATGGTGCTGGCGGCGGCTTGCACGCGCCTCCTTCCTGCCTGTCTTACCCTTGCTGTCAACACCACTGCTCCTGCTGGCTCCGACCCTTCGCGCTGTGTGTCGCCGGGTGCCGTTCCGGTTCTGAAGAGCTTCGCAAGATCTAGCAGCGCTTGGCGCGCAAACTGCCACCCCTGCCTCTGACATTGCCGCTGCTGCTGCTGCTGCTGCTGCTGCTGCTGCTGCTGCCCTCACTGCACAGGTGCCTTTCCGGCTGCTGAAGAGCTTCCACAAGATCCAGCAGCGCCTGGTGCGCGAGCTGGAGAAGAAGTTCAGCGGCAAGGACGTGGTGGTGGTGGCCAACAGGCGCATCATGCCCCCGCCAACCGGCGGCAGGTCCAACGCCAGGCCGCGCAGCCGCACCCTCACAGCGGTGAGACAATCTGACAGGCTGCAGCAGCAGCAGCAGCAGCAGCAGCAGCAGCAACGATTGGGCAAGCAGCTGGTCAGCGGAGCACCTGCAGCAGCAGCAGCAGCAGCAGTGTCACACTTTATGGTTGCTTGTGGGGCCGAGGCGATATTGGCTGGCTGTATTGTGGCAGTGCCGCTGCAGCATTCGTGCAGCTCGGGTTGCAAGTGTGTGCCTGGGCTGGCAGAGCGTTGATACTTCTTCACTGTATTGCGCGGCCCAGCAGCCTGGCCGTGATGCTGCGCATGTGTGCAGTTTGCCAGGTGTTGAAATCAGCACCAGAATAAGAGAAATCAGCAGGCGGGGAAAGGGGAGCTGGCTCAGCATGCCATGCAGGGACATGTGGCGCATGGTGCCGCGCTTGTGTTCTAGAGTGCTTAACGGCAGGGTGGCTCTGCGTCCCAGGCAGGCAGCAGCAGCTGCAGCGTCAGCACCCGCTGCAGCGTCAGCGACCGCTGCAGCTGTGGTAGCAGTCGTCTTTTGGGGCAGGGTGTACTGGGTTGTTTCGCAGCTGTCTACGGACCCCCACAGCCGTTTGTGGCATCCTTGCTGTTCATGTGCACATGCCCAGCACGCTTACATCGGCAGGTTGTGGGTTTGCATCAGCAAACCCTTGCGCTTGCTTTGCTGCATTGCTTACAACTCTATCGCCCCAATCGTCTGGTTCGCCTTACCATGTCTTGTTGCCGCGCTGCCTCACCCGCGCAGGTGCACGACGCCATCCTGGACGACCTGGTATACCCCACAGAGATTGTGGGCAAGCGCATCCGCTACAGGCTGGACGGCTCCAAGGTGCTCAAGGTGAGACCAGGCGGTGGCAGGCTCGCAGGCAATGAGCGGCAGGCAATGGGGCAGGCCGGCAATGGGGCAGGCCGGCACTGAGCGGCAGGCAATGGGGCAGGCCGGCAATGGGGCAGCAAGCGCAGCACCCTGGCAGTTGAGGTGCCTACAGTGAGTTTGGAGCATGGAGACAGCTGCAGCATACAGGCGCATGGTTTGGCAGGGCGTGCGACCTTACAAGCTGTAGTGGTTGGTGTGGTCGATTTGCGTTGCTGACGAGTGCAGTCAAGCACTGCTGACAGTTGCGGGCCAGCGTTTGACACGTGCTGTTGGGCATGTTGTGCAGCAGGTGGCATGCTGTGTTTGCTTTGGCCAAGGCAGATGCAGCCCTATGCAGCGGAAGCCCCATCGCCATCATCTGCATGCGTCGTGCTTGCAAGGTGTATGCATCTGCATTTGAAGTATCACCACTGATGCGACTATGTTCGTCTGTGCCTGCTGCGCCTGCTGCTGCTGCTGCTGCTGCCAGGTGTTCCTGGACCCCAAGGACCGCAACACCACAGAGTACAAGCTGGAGACCTTTGCGGGCGTGTACAAGAAGCTGACCGGCAAGGACGTGGTGTTTGAGTTCCCAGTGCAGGACAGCGCCTAAGCAGGAGCGCACGCACACCTCTGCAGAGGCGCAGCAGCTGCTGTGCTGAGCGGGTGCGCCGGTGTAGCGGGGCCTGCCTGAGTTATAGCCCTGCCGATGTAACAGACACGCTACGCTTATCTTATTGGACGTACATAGCGGTGGTGGGGAGTCAGCAGACTTGGCAATAGTACGCCACATTGCAGCAGACAGGTGTTGGAATATGCATTTGGTCTTCGACCGGTCTCGACCAGGGCTGCATGCCCAGTGAGCGGCGGCGCAGACTTCGCGCCCTGCTCAAAAACGCAGTGCATCGTGGCATAACAGCATCAGGCGCTAGGCAGGCTGCAAAGTGGAAACTACAAAGCCAACAAGCAGTGTCAGAGCATCCCGTGCAGTGCGCACCAAAACCCTCAACCCGTGTCATGTCACGAAAAGGAACTGACAACTGCTGAGAAGTGTGGCCAGCATCAAGAGCTGCATGCTACACATGATCGCAGAGTATTCCCAGAACAAGCACTTGCAGCGCTCGCTTTACTGCCTGGCCGTCAGAAGCCATAGTTCCGGTCGCTGTGCTTACACTCGCCCGCTCTTTCGTCTGCTTTACAGACACATAGTATGGCAGAACAAAGTGGCAGCAGAAAGCGCAAAGAATGGGAGCCAAAGCAGGTGGAGATAAAAGAGGCTCTGGACTTGCGGCATGCTTCTCTCGGGCCTCGCGGCTACAAGGTCAAGCCTGTAAAGAGCGGCAAAAGCACATATGAAAAGATTTTACGAGCACAGCAGCAGCCAGAGGAGCAGCCGATGGCCATGGAGCATGATGGGGACGACACAGAAATAGCACCAGCAGTGAAGCGGCAAAGAGCTGAAGGTGTCGCCTATCGCAACGTGAGTGGCACTGGTATGGTGTGCGTTGTAATCTTCACGTGCTGGTGTAGGCTGACATCAGCTGTGTAGGCCTGGATTGCAAGATGTGCAGTGGCAGCAGCAGCAGCCAGCCTGGCTGGCAGCATGCAGGCGTCATGCATGTGCTTCTGTGTGTAAGTTTGCAGTGTTCAGCCAATGAGGCAAAGTGGTGTTCAGTTGCAATGCCTGCACTTTTGCTGCATGTGTGCGGTGCGTGCTTGAACTTCTGCCAGGTTCATGTTGCTGGCGGCACCACCACTGCAGCGCGCATGGCAGCCTGACTCCGTTTGCACAGCTGGAGGCAATGTACCTTTTTTCCGTGTTTCGTGCAGCAATTCTCTACGTGCTGACATTCCTCAAGCCCTGAGTATTTTGCCATGTTACGGCTGTCGTGTCGCGGCGCTGCAGGTGTCTGGCAAGACCTGGAAGGGTGAGGCGGAGAAGCGCGCCAGCGCGGACAAGAACGCGGTGCTGGGCAGCAGCTGGGAGAAGAAGATGCAGGCCAAGGCGCTGAAGAAGGCCTTCCAGGAGCAGAAGCAGGCGGCAGTGGACGCGCACAAGGAGAAGCGCAAGGTGCGGGGCGCCGGCATAGAGCTGGGCTGTGCACTGCTGACGGTAGTTAGCAATGTACCACGCAGATGTTGACAGCTGACATCTGCAGAGTCTCTACAGAAGCTGTGGCTTGCAGCAGCAGATCAGCAGTGCAGCGGCATAACAGCGGATGCAGATATCGCTGTCATGGCTGCTTCGGCTGTGGCATTCAAGGACACATGCGGCAGCACTTGCAGGCTAGCAGTTGCCACAGCCAAAGCAGCCGTAACACATGCCAGGACACGTGGTGTTGGGGGCAGTTAGGGTTGCCTGTTCATGTCGCCTATCTGAGGCAATTGTGTGCATGTGGTGCTCTAGCTCAACTTGTGCAACATGTGCAACTCAAAGTTGATTGGCATGAGAGTCAGCTGGCTGAACCACAAAAGCTTGCTGAGTCATGGCGACAATCTGCGAAATCACTCACTTCATGCGCCTCTGGCCTTCATTCCTGCAGGCTGCGGCGAAGCACCGGCAGGCAGTCAAGGACCGCAAGAAGCAGAACCAGGAGAAGAGCGCAGTTGTGCAGAAGGTGAGGCGAACGATGCGGCCGCTGGCAGCTGCTGGCAGCTGTTAGTGATGCCTCAAGGCTTGCTTGCTTGCGCAACAGCTGGCAGAGATGCATGTCCCTACATTGCAGCTTGTGGCCATTAGCTGGCATGTCGCTTGGAGGCAGCTGCTTGGTGCCAGGAGCTGCAGTCGAGCACAGGGGTGTCACAGCTGTGCAGGAGCACAGGGGTGTCACAGCTGTGCAGGAGCACAGGGGTGTCACAGCTGTGCAGGCATGCGCCTGACAGGGTCAGGCCAGCTAGCCCAGCCTTGCAAATGCATATGGCAACCACAACCACACAATATCTGCAGCATAGCAAGCACACCCGCCGTGCATGCTGTTCCGCGTCAGTACCACATCATGGCAGCAGGCTGGTTGTGCTTGTCACTCAGCACCTGACCATCTGCTGTGTGCTTTTTGATCTGTTTGCAGATCACCAACGCTGCCACAGTCAAGAAGATGCTGAAGAGCAAGAAGCAGCGCAAGCTGCTGCGCACAGCAGACACCAACAGCTGAGCTGCGGCTGGGGTGCGAAGTGTGCAGGGTTAGTTCAGGCAACTGGAGCGAGAGCAGCAGCAGCATTTCCAGGTGCAGCTGCGTGTTTGGGTGTAAGACGTAGGTTAGGAGCAATGCAGGCGTTGTGCTTGTCAGTGCTGGTGTATGGTCGGGCGCTTTTTGTGCTGGTAAATGGTCTGTCAGCAATTCCAGGGTAACAGTCTGAGAAAGGTCGTAACGCATTCATTGGTGCAGCTGGCAAGGGGTGTGGCGCAAGTTGCCACTTTGTGCGGCAGTGCGACAGCGCGCCCTGCTGACCATGTGCTTCAGGCGTTGGGCTGCTGAGTCTCTTGACAGTGCAGCAGACGTAATCAACCATGGCTCAAATCTGCTGGGTGACATTGGTGCTGCTAGGCACCAATGGCGCATGTGTCTCTGCACTGATCAGTCCAGCTTGGCATTTCCCCAGATGAACTATGCGTTAAGGGTTTCGAATGATTCTTGGCACATGCTCAGCTGTACAGAGTGGCTCATTCCTTTGCAGCGAGAAAGCCTGAGAGGCCCCAGTCTACCGGCAGAGGCTCAGAGTTCGCGTGCTACCATGCTCGTGCTAGCGCCTTGTAATAGCTTTATCCGGTTGTTAAGAGAGCATTTCTAGTACCGCGCGCATTCCGATCTGTCTGAGTCGCCGGGATCTGCAAAATGTGTTACTCGAATGACAATTGCGTGCACACGCCACATGAGCTCTCGGTTACACACCTGAAGAAACACCTTCTGCTTCCCATTACAAGTACTCGCTGCTTCGTTCGCCTGCGTGACTGCCTGCTCGACTTTGTGGTGCGGATTGCCATTCGAGAGTCACCAGGCCACCAGCAAACATGCAGGCTCTGGCAAACAAGACAAATGGCAGGGTGAAGGCATTTGCCTCTGCAAACCGGGCGGCACCTCGCGTGCGTGCAGTGCAGTGCCGGGCCCAGCAGCAGCAAGTCTCAAATGTGCAGCAAGTGGCAGCAGCAGTACTGGCAGCAGCAGCCGTGTGTGCACCAGCAGCACATGCAGCAACAGAGGTGCTCCAGTCTGGCATGGACATGGGTCTGGCTGCTGGCAGCGGCGCTGCAGTTGTTGGCCTGGGAGCGCTGCTTGTGGCAGCAGACCCACAGAAGAGGTGGGTTGCTGCGGTTGGGGCAGCTGCGCACATGTTTGTACATCGAACAGCACACAAAGCTGTTGCGTATTCATCTTCAAAGAGGCTGAATGCTGTATGCACGCCAATCAGGTGCTGTTGGTCCTTGCACTGTAGCCTGATAGAATGCACTGCTTGTCCAAACCTCAGGACTTCAGGACAGAGCAGAGCTACCTGCTCACTGCCAGCAAACGTTGGTTCAACTGCTCATTGGCCCTTGTGTGCGGATGTATTGGCTGCAGGCGTGAGCAGCAGATGGCATCAACAGATGGCGATGAGCTGGAGGCGGTGAGCACCACCACCAGCACAACAGCTGCAGCTGTCGAGTTGTATTTCTTGGTAGCTTGCTGCTTTGGTCAGACAGCCTGCCAGTTGTTCAAGAACAGAAGCACACCATCAGCCTGCTTGTCCTCAGGTCTTGGCTCAGCACAGTGATTGGCCATCTGACGCCGCGCTTAACGTTGTGGCAAACCCCTCGCGTTTCCTTGCTTCAGCCCTGGATAGCGACTGTGCCAGCAGCAGCGGAGGGCACCGCGCCCTGCTAGCATCCAGCTGTCTCACCACGTCACAACAACCCAGCTTCCTGGCTTGTGATGCTGACAGTGCCGGCACAGCATCCCACCATCTGCTATAACTCCTCCACTTGCTCACACCGGCACACACATCCACCTCCACCCTCATGCCTGCGTTCCTGCACTCCCACCCTGAAATCCTCCCACACGCTTCAGGTCAAGACCTACTTCAACACCAGCGTCCCGTCACCCTGTAACTCTTTTATTCTCACACCTGCACACCCCACCCGCCTCACGCATGCAACTCCCGCCCTCACCTTGTCCCCCTCAGGTCAAGACCTACTTCAACACCGAGGGCTTCAACCGCTGGCAGAAGATCTACGGCGAGACTGACGAGGTGAACAAGGTGCAGCTGGACATCAGGCAGGGCCACGCGCAGACCGTGGAGAAGGTGCTGGGCTGGCTGGACACGGAGGGAGGCCTGGCAGGCACATCCGTGGCTGATGCAGGCTGCGGCACAGGTGCGGCTGGGTTGATGTGTGCTTGTCGGTGATTGTTGTAAATAAAGGGGTGTGTTTGTTTGCGTGCTGGGCTAGATGCGGAGGGAGGTTTGGCCGGCACATCCGTTGCCGATGCAGGCTGCGGCACAGGTGCGGCTGGGTCGATGTGTGCTTGTAGATGTTGGGTTTGAATGGGTGCTGTGCTGGATGGATGCGGAGGGCAGGCTGGGAGACACCATTGTCCAACGCACAGGTGCGCAGCGGGCGTTGAAGGGTTGCGAGCAATGACTGTGCTGAACAGTGTAGCGCGGACACACACCAGCTAGCGGCCAGCCATCTGCTTATGCGTCCTCCACAGGCCCTAAGGTTGTATGCCACTCCTCGCTTGATGATACATGCAACGTCAAAGTGCACTGTGCGGCACGGTCAGCTCTTCACACTGCTACACTCCCTCACGCCGCTGCTGTTGCTGCGTCACCCTGCAGGCTCGCTGGCCATCCCGCTGGCGCTGCGTGGCGCTGCCGTGTCAGCCTCCGACATCAGCGCAGCCATGGCAGGAGAGGCGCAGAAGCGCTACGAGGCGGCTGTTGCTGCGGGCGCTGCTGCACCAGCCACGCCCCCTAAGTTTGAGGCCATGGACCTTGAGTGAGTGGCGGCTGGGGGACAGGAGAGGGAATGGAAGGTTTCAGCAGCAGCAGAAACTAGCAACTAGCAGCTGCTATGAAGGTGAGCCGTTAACATGAGCTGCAGCAGTGCGCTGGCTGCTTGGAGTGAACAGCGACAGCTACAGCACAATCTGCTGGAGTTGTCCCAAGGACGCAACTAGTGGCTGTGCTGGTTGTGAAAGCACTACCTGTACTGTAACCAAACATTACTAACCAATCTGGCTCGCTGCTGCTGCCGCAGGTCTGTGACCGGCAAGTACCACACCGTGACCTGCCTGGACGTGATGATCCACTACCCCCAGGACAAGGCTGACGCCATGATCGGCCACCTGGCCAGCCTCGCGGAGCAGCGGCTCATCATCAGCTTTGCGCCCAAGACGCCTTACTACTCGGTGCTCAAGCGCATTGGAGAGCTCTTCCCCGGCCCCTCCAAGGTGTGTTTCACAGTCTGTTGCTTACATGTACAATGTCAGCTCTCAGTCTACAGTCTATGGTGCTGGCCGCTGCTGCACGACAGCAGGATAGGACAGCAATAGGGGGTACATTGTGCTGCAGGTGCGGATGACTTGTGTCTTGAGGAGGCTCATGATAACCACATCAAACACAGCAGCGTCCTGCAGATGTCGTTCTACACATCTATTACTCAAGCTGTTGCTGACACCCTGCTGCTGCTGCTGCTGCTGCTTCTGCTGCCTGCTGCTCCAGGCCACGCGCGCGTACCTGCATGCTGAGGCTGACGTGGAGGCCAGCCTGCAGGCTGCTGGCTTCAAGGTGGTCAAGCGCGAGATGACAGCCACCAAGTTCTACTTCTCACGCCTGCTGGAGGCGGTCAAGGCCTGAAAACCTGAGGTTCTAACGGATCTGAGGTTCAGCAGGCTCGGAATGTTGTGGTGATGTGGCAGGGAGAGAGAGGCCTGAGCTTCAGGTGGCTGGCCTGCGTCTGGGGTCTAGCTGGGCCTGAACCTGTGGCGCTTTTGGAGTCTCTGCTGACAAGCACTTGTTGGCATGCCTTGCAGGTCTGGGATTGCATTCTGAAGCTCTTCTTGCCACACCCTACTTGGGTGGCAGTCAAATTAACTCTGGTGCAGTACGGTGCCGGTGTGAGAGTGTGCATATCTTGTGGGACGGGGCAGAGCGAGCAGGTTGCGTACGCGAGGAGTGGTTTGAGTAACACTTGCATGATGTACGAGTGGATAATCCAGTCATACAAAGGCTGGGTCTGGGCAGCTGCACGTAGACTCTGTGAATAGGCTGCTGCTGCTGCTGCTGCTGCTGCTGTGCTGCTTTCAACAGCCACAGATAGGTGTCCAATGTTTGTGAAGGTCTTGCGCTGTGAGCATTGCGACAGTCCCAGCCTGCCTTCTTATGGCGACGAATCAGGAGGCTGGCGTCAGGGCCTGAAATCACCAAACGTCATTTGGTGATGGCGGCATGAACTGCAGTGAACTTCAACTTGCACCCCTTTGTCAGACAGCCTGCTGCCGACCGTTGCGACATTGCGCATGCCCAACGCAGCATGCAAGGCACATGGATTAACAGGTTACCACTACCTCTACGAAAAGAGCATGCGTGAATTTGCGTTCGCAAGGTGTACGCCGCAGAGCGTGCTGATATTAGTCACCTGTCACCTTCAAAGAAAGCTGACGTGGAACCCTGGTCGGCGCACCAGCCGACCTATTGCTGCCGATCTTTCCACCAGAGCATGTTATTTGGTCTCACAGATGCATTCGATGTCAATGGAACCTTGTTCATAGCAAAACAAGGCAATTGCCGAACCAATACATCAGCACCGGCGCGCATCATGTTGACATTGCACACGATTTCAGTTTATGTATAAGCATTGGAGAAATGATGCGGAACCGACATGCTGCAGCTGCCTCCGTGGTGCTGTGTGCCCTGGTGCTGCTGCTTTTGCTGGCAAGTCATCAGTACTCGGCAGACTTGCCTGCTCCCACTGCACCAGCGCGTGATGAACAAGGAAGACTGTACGCTCGCATGGCAGGTGTGAGGCAGCTCGGCAACATGCAGCGCTACACGTGCGGCAGCAGCACAGTTCTGACCTGCTGTGTTTGTCCAACTTGCTGACTTGCTCTGCGGCAAAGACCTAGTTGTATCTCACGGCTACCCTCTAGAAGAGCACTTCGTAGAAACTGTAGATGGTTACATACTACGGATGTTCAGAATGCCACACGGCAAGCAGCAGCAGCAGCAGCAGCAGCAGCAGCAGCAGCAGCGACCGCATGCTCCAGCTAGACATCTGCTGTCCTGGCCGTGGAGCAGCAGGCACAGCAGCAGGCTGCAAGCACGCAGCAGCAGAGCAGCAGCAGGCACTGCAGCTGCAGGCGCAGCCATGCGGCCTGTGGTGCACCTGCAGCATGGGCTGCTGGGCAGTGCCACTGATTGGGTGCTGAATGGGCCTGGCTTCAGCTTGCCTTTCTTGTTAGCAGACGCAGGTGAGGGGCCCAGCTGTGTGCTATACTAGGTGGATGTGTAATAGCGCACTATGCAGCATGCGCGCAAGCTTATCTGGCTGGCGGGTGCGATGCTTGTGCCAGCAGCACAGCAAGTGCTCAAATACAGCCGCGCCCAACACAGCTGCTGGGATGTAAGAGCTTCCCATGAGCTTCAGCCATCTTGTGGACTCAATTATCCTTGCACGGCCTGCCGTAGTGCAGCCATCAACCTCACAGGCAACCTCACAGGCGTCAACTCATAAACTCGATTTGTCGCGCCGCGCTGCATGTGCAGGCTATGATGTGTGGTTTGGCAACGTGCGCGGCAACATCTTCTCGCGCAACCACACCTCGCTGCAGCTGCTGGACCCCAAGTTCTGGGCCTTCTCTTGGGACGAGATGGCAGCACGTGACCTGCCGGCCATGCTGACTTATGCGCTGCTGGCCAGCGGGGCGAGTGAAGTTGCATATGTGGGCCACTCGCAGGGCACTACTTTGGGGCTGGCTTTCCTGGCAAGCCACGCGGGCTCTGAGCTGGCAGCGCGCGTGAAGGTGCGGCGGCGGCAGTCAGTTAGGCAGGCAGGATCATCAGCAAATCACCGGAAGCCGTAGCACTAACGCCACCCTGCCTGCCATTAGGCAGGCAGGATGATAGCAGTTTGTGCATGCCGGGGATGACAGCCGATGCTGTTGAGCAGTGTGCATGCTGCTGCGCAGGGGTGCTGCTGATTGCAATGTTTTGCAGGTTTTCTTGCACAGGGTGTGGCTGGCCATGGATCTGCATGTGCAATGCTGAGGATACCATGACAAGCAGCCGTGTATGTGCTGTCGTCTCCTGCTGCTGCTGTGTGCCTCAGGTTGCCATCCTGCTGGCGCCCGTGGCCTTTGTGACGCATGTTGACAGCATTCCGCTGCTCACCTTGGCGCAGCTCAACACAGACCAGGTGCGCGCAGGCCGACGCTCTCTAGCGTTCTGGCGTTCTTTTGTGTACACCAACTGCCAGACACAGGACAAGCGGCATCTGCATGTCAAACGTGTACTACGCCCCAGCAGGCCACGCGCTGGTGCAGGCAATGTTGCATGGATGTACTGTGCGGGTTGCACACGCTTCAGCGTTCTTCTTCCTGGAACTCCCACTGCTGAATTCACGCAGCCAACTTCATACGGAAATTCTGACCCTGCACAGAACATCAGCTGACCCGGCATTCAAAACAACCCACTCGTTACATAACAATTTACATAACATAACCCGCAGATCTTCACGCTGCTGGGCTTCCACGAGTTCATGCCCAGCATTGAGGTGCTGGCCCGGCTGGAGGGGCAGCTCTGCAGGCTGCAGCCGGCGCTGTGTGTGAACATCCTGGCAGCAATCTGCGGCTACAACCCCTCAAACTTGGATCATGCGAGACTGCCCACGTACGTGAACTATACCCCTAGTGGTACCAGCGTGCAGAACATGGCGCACTGGTCGCAGGTGAGGCAGGGGGTGTGCGGCTGTTGTATTTGCAACGACAACGGCAGCCAGGGGCAAACAACCAGCGGCTGTTACTTGTGTGACACAACCGCAGGCACTGTTGCTGCATGTTGGAGCAGGCGGCATTGCCCATGATGTCAACAAGGTCGTGGCTGCCTCTTTGCTTCATGTTTCCTGCGCGACTTTCGATTGCCATGCTTCACCCTGCAACTTACTGCCACTTGCAGGCGGTACGCCAGCCTGGCGAGGCCGTCATGCGGCACTATGATTATGGCACCTCCTGCCGCACCCTGCTGGACACGCCGCGGCCCTGCAACCAGGCGGTGTATGGGCAGCTGGTGCCTCCGCAGTACAACCTGTCAGCCATAGACAACAGCCTGGTGCTGTTCACAGGTGAGGCAGGCGGCTGAGAAGCTGCAGCCGCTGCTGTGCAGGGCTGTGATGTGTGCTGCAGATATGCTTTGCAGGAGCCGACACGGGTGGTTGGCTTTTAGAGTGTCAAGCACACGCATCAGTGCAATGGATTCCAAGTACCAGATGAGCGCTGCTTTGGCATGAGGTGTGCCAGGTTTGATACTAAGACAGCTGCTGCTATACTCTGGGTGCTGCACTAGCTGCTGCTGCTGTCCTTCCATCCTGTACCAACTTCTGCTGCTGCTGCTGCTGTTGTTGCGGCTGCAGGTGGTCAGGACCGCCTGGCTGACCCCAGAGACCTGCAGCTGATGCTGCAGGTGCTACCAAGCCACCACATCCTGCTGCACCAGCACTTCCCCGACTACGAGCACCTGGATTTCATTTGGGGCATCAATGCAGCGCACCGCGTGTACAGCAGCGTGCTTGAGGTGCTGGGAAAGCTGCACGACAGCTGACTGGCACAGCCTTGGTGCTCTGGAACCCAGGAGCCGTGTAGTTCTGCCGTCTCACGGCGCTAGCTAGCTGGCGGCTGCCGTGGGCAAGCCCCTGCGCGCAGTGCTATGTATGATATGATTGTAACATAAGGACGCGCTGCAAGACGGCTGCTGTTTGATGGTGTGCGAAGGGCGGCAAGGCAGCTGCCAGCGCGCAAGTGTGAGGTGCATGTGGTCCGCGCATGTGGTCCGCGCAAGTGTGAGGTACATGCGGTCCGGGCTGGTGCTCGCAGCGGTAGAGCTCTCTGTCTCAGCCGTGCAATGGCATGCATGCCCTGCTGTACAACATGAGTCTTTCTTCTTGCAGCCTCAGCTGAGCCTGACGGCTGCACGTGGTGTACGTATACCTTCACATGCATTCGGTGAAGCTCTGGATGCATTCTGTATCTGACACATGTAACAGCAACTGTCTTACATGCACATATGGCATCACAATAAATGCAGTTTTGTGGTTTGTACAATCAGCCAGCGGGACTGACGTCCGGGCAGCTGCCTGTTGTGTTTTGATTGCAATCGCATACAAGTTGCCGTTGCTTGCAACGTTCAGGTGTGGCTTTTGAGGCGACAGGCCAACATATAATTAAGAAAGGTGCGGTTGCAAGACACTGCCTGGATGACGTCATGTGCAATGGACAAGGAGGTTACACCATGGTTCAACAGCTCAGTCGCAGTTGCACAAATGTTATTACTAGTGCTCAGAGCCTCTGTAACGGCAAGTACCGCCCCTAACTGCTGTAGCGCGCACTGCTACACCAGCACAGAGAGGACCAACACCAATGCACAGGCAGGCCAGCGCCGCTCGGCCCGTTACGCACAGCCACGCAAACGTGCTTGCCACACAAGAAACCCCTAGCACAGATCTGTGCTAGGGGTTTCTCTAGAGCGCACTGTGCACGCATCTATCGCCATTGCAGCAGACATGCACTGCGGCTGCGGCTGCAGACTCTATGACACCAGCGGCACAACTACCTCACACAAAACTCGAGGCTGTTGAACACCTGCCTGTGATGATAAATGGCAGCACGCCATTCTGCATGCTTGCAGGATACAGCCTGCTGCGAGCACCATCATCATCATCATCATCATCATCATCAGGGGCTGTAGGAGCGCCTGCCAGGCCTGTAGCGCGTGGGGGAGCGCGACCTGTCACGAGCACTGGGCGATGGCGAGCGCCCGCGCTGCCTCGCCACGCGCTCGATCTGCTGCCGCGCTACCTTATCCTTCTCAGCCTATGGCACAGCCGCGTGGTGCCGGCAAGGGGTGTTGTGATGTGGAAGTTGTGATGCCAGGGAGCAGCCACAGCAGCAGAAGCAGCGCGTCAATGGGTTGCAGCAAGCAAAGGTATGCACACAACGGCGGTGTGCCGCCCAGTGTGCATGCATATGAAACTGTGTGTGGCCGCTGTGTGCAGCTTGCTTACCTCATCACCAGCGTGCACCAGTTCTACGTACACAAGCGCATGCCAATAACTGCTGCTGCATCAATGCAATGTTTAACTGCACATCATGCAAGAATGCAACCCTGCCATGCTACCTCAAGCATGCTTGTGCACTGTGCGGGGCGTTGCAGCAACCCCCAGCCGTCTAAACCTCCCACGCATCCCTACAGCTACAGCCAACCCTGCATACTGCCTGCCCAATCTACACAAGCGCTGCCAGCCCCAGCCAAGCCATCCTGCCTGCAGCGGGCACTGCCACGTCCGCACACCGCCTGCTGCGCGCTGCGTGTGCTGCCTCGCAAGCAGTACAGACCTGTATCTTCTTCTGCGCATTAGCCAGCGAGTCCTTTTGCGCTGCCTTGTTCAGCTGCGCCTGCATGAGCCGCTTCAGCCGCTCCTGGGCGCTCTCCTTGGGCGCAGCGGCAGCAGCAGCAGCAGCGCTGGCCTGCAGCACAGACACGCCTTACAGCAAGGGCCAGGGGCACAGCGCAGCTGCCGGCATGCATGCGCAAATAAGCCGCTTCTTGCAAACTTACCTGACGGTGTGCACTGACCAAGGCAATAATTAGAAGGCGCAATATCCACACTAACTGCAAGCCACTACGGGCGCTGTAGGCACTGAGCGCTCGCCTCATAACGAGGCCAAGAAGCAAAAGGCTGCACAACGCACATCAGCGCATGACTGGCCATCACAGAGCACCAAACAAACACGCCCATCATTCAAAGCACAGCAAGCACTGCACATTGCTCAGCTGCTGCTCTGCATGTGCTGCGCCTTGAAGCCAGCAGCCGCCGCGGGGCCAAGTGTTCCCACCAGCATCCACACCAACAGCAGCCAGCACTTACTTTTGCAGCAGCGCTACCACCACCACCAACCGATGCACCTGCCCTGCTGCCCACGCCAGCTGCTGCTGCTGCTGCCTTGCCGCCGCTGTAGCTCCCGCCAGCAGCCTTGCTGCTGCTGCCGCCGGGCTGCCTGCCGCCGCCGCCGTCGCTGCTGCGCCGCTGCCGCCTGTCTCTGCTGCGGCTCCTGCTGCGGCTGCGGCTCCTGCTGCTGCGCCTGCCGCGCCTGTCTCTATCCCTGTCACTCGTCCTGCGGTATCTATCCCTGCTTCTGCTCCTGCTCTTGCTGCGGCTGCGGCTCCTGCTGCTGCGCCTGCCGCGCCTGTCCCGGTCGCCAGCCCTTCTATGCCGGTCCCTGCTGCCACTCCTGCTTCTGCTCCTGCTGCTGGCCCTGCGCCTGCCTCTGCTGCGGCTCCTGCTGCGGCTGCTGGCCCTGCGGCGAGGCGGGCTCAGCGACCTGCGCCTGTAGCTGTAGGCTGGCATGTCGTCCTCATCTGCTGCCATCTTCAGCCGAGAGTGCAGGTCCTCACGCCTGCAGTGAAAGGCAAAGCGTTTGGCGGTGGGCCAAGCAGTGGCGGCGGTTGAGCAGCAGTTGAAGCGGAGGCAAGCTGGGAGTTGAAATGATGAAGACAATGCCGTTATACTGTGTGTGCCTGAAGAGATACCAGGAGCATTGTCTGCTTCAAAGCAGCAACAGCTGGCAACCGAGTGCTGAGGCTGCTGCAGCCTGCTTGTAGCACTACATGGATGGGCATGCTGCAGGCACCGCCTGCTCTGCAATTCCCCTGACTGGGCCAGCAGCAGCAGCAGCAGGGCTCACTTGATGCCCTGCAGCGTCATGACGCCGCGCGCCACCGGCTGAATGCCGCCCAGCATGGCAGGGTCGGGCCTGTCAGGCAGCGCCTCGATGATGCCCGGCCTGGCCAGCAGCAGCAGCAGCAGCAGCGTGCAAACATCAGCTGGACATAATATACTCACCCACCAGACTGTGGATGCCGCTTCAGCTATAATAGCACAACCATAGTGTGCAGCAGACGTGTAGGCATAGCGATGCACTGTCGGTCCCCAAAAGGCAGCCAGACACACTGCCTTGCAGCACAGCCTGCAGCATATCTCGGTCATCCGCCACGTGGCAGCTGCATGCGTGCATGCCGAGTCAACGCGTGGTTTTGCCTTTACATGAAACCATTTGAACCTCTAAGGAGACTACCAGTGCAAACGCAAAGTGATGCATGCCCACCTGGCAGCGCTGCTGCCGCCCATGAAGTCGTCGCCGGCAGCGCCAGCAGCATCGCTGCTGACAAATTCTGTGATGTACTGCTTCTCGCCAGGCCTGCAGGCAAGGCACGATGTTTGTGTGGGTGTCACATCTTGGACAGTGCTTGCACAGCATCCGTGACATGCATAGACTTGTAGCACCATTGCGTTGATGATGACTGCGCAGAAGCTGCAGTGGGCGAAGCTGGCATGGACAGCTGCTGGCTTATGGCAGTCAAAAGGCATCCTGGCAGGCTGCTGATGCGCGCAGCTGCATACTGAGGCAGCGGCTGCCTCTGTTGCAGCATCATAGCAACCTACCTTGGCGGTGTGGGTGAGCGGTCCCTGCAAGCATTCACAGGCAAGTGCACACAGGTGCAGCTTGAGTAGGGCATAACACCTAGACAATCCCTCAAACTCCGCATACACAGCACCCCTGCGTACAACCGCACGCACTGCAAGCATGACTTGGTAATACCGCCAGCAATGCAGCTGTTCATGGGCAGGCAGACGGGCGAGCAGCAGGCGCCCACCTGACGCGCCAGCCGCCTGCGTCATAGTCTGGGCTGCTGCGCCTGTTGTACGGCCTGCAGCAGCAGCAAGCAGCAGCAGCGGCAGCAGCGACAGCAGCATCAAAACAGGACATTCTTTCACCACCATTGCTTCAAAGTATCCTGTGTCACATGCTGTGCAGCACCAGAGCCGTAGCACCAGCCAATCAAGCAGGCCCACAAGCCACCTGCTGGTCACCCTCATGCACCTGACCAGCTGCCACAGCAGCAAACACCGTCCTGCAGCTCCTGCAGCTACCATACGCAGTTCCATCCAGCTGCGCCACACCTGCCGGGCGAGGCGTTGCCGCCGCCCCGCGCATCCTGCCAGGGGTTGATCAGCTGCTCACAGCCTAGGAGCTCATCCTCATGCATCTGCCAGCTGCCACAGCAGCAAACAGAGTCCTGCAGCTCCTGCAGCTCCTGCAACTATCTACCTGCGCCGCACCTGTCGGGCGAGGCGTTGCCGCCGCCCCTGCTGTCCTGCCAGGGGTTGATCAGCTGCCGCGGGTCCTTGTAGGGGTTGTGTGCTGTCAGCGGCTGCCCCGTGGAGGGGTCCAGGCCCATGCCTGCCATGCGCTTGGCGCGGTTGGCGGCCTTCTTGCGGCTCATGTTCTTCCTGCAAGCATTCAGTGAGAATAGCAGTGAGTATAGCATGTGGAATGAAGCGCAGGGTGGAACAGGGAGGCGGCCGGAGGGATTGCTAAGGAGGTGTGCTGACAGGGTGAGCACATAGAGGTGCGCTGTGTGGCTGAATGTTTCAGCTGCGCAGTCATAGAGAGTGCACCCAAGCGCAAACAGCGCAAGTTCGTCACAAACACAAGTTCGTCACGAACAGCTGCGCTCACCTGGGCCGCTTGCGCATGCGCGCCTCCTCCTCTCCCTCCTTCTCCAGCGCCCTGTGCAGCCGGTAGCAGAAGTCAGCTAGGCCATATGCCTCAGCCATGTCATCCACCCGCTCATCTTCTGCTTCTTGTGCCAGCTCAGCCTCTGACACAGGCCCTGCAGCACCACCTGCAGCCTGTCCTGCAAGCAGCGCTGCTGCATCCTCATCATCATCCGAGTCCTCATCAGAATCATCCTCGCTGCTGCTGTCCGAGGACTCTCCCGCACCAGCTGCTGAAGGGCCTGCCGCTGCTCCTGCAGGACCCCCTGCGCTGCTGTCGTAGCTGAACCCTATTGCACTATAAACCCCCGTGCCTGCAGGAGCTGCGCCGTGTGCAGCAGAGCCTGGCCCTGATGCTGCGGCTCCTCCCGGCTTTGGGTTGAAATACACTGCGTCTGTGGCTGCCTGCAGCGCCGCATGCTGCGCTGCGCGCCTGTCGAGGCTTTCTGCATCTACTGCTGCCAGGCCTTGCGCTTCGCTGACGCCGCGGGCTCCTAAACGCACGAGGTCCCTGTAGCTCTCAAATCGCAGCGTCTGCATGCATGCGGCGGTTGTGGTGGTTGCAGCGTTGCAGGTGCGTCTGGCAATAATATGAGTGAGCGCAGCGGCAGCAGGGTGTGCTGGAAAAACCGTCATGCACTGCAGCATCACGTTCGTGATGTTGCTGCTGCTGGGCTGCACTGCAAGGCACACTCAATGAAGACCGCAATTGCAGCTCATGGCCTGCACTTTGCAGACACTTGCAATTTGACACTGGCACACCTGCTCTGCAACTCGTACTTGATGACCACTCTGCGCTACACCATATACCACACCAAGATGCATCACTGTCACCAAAGCAATCACCACAACACTGCGCCAGCTGCCCCACCTGCTCCAGCTTCAGCTCCTCGCTGCTCTTCTGCCTGAACGCCAGCACCCGTGGGTCAGGCTCCTTGTAAAAGTCCAGCAGCGCACGCACGTCAAACCTGCAGCAAGAATGCAATGCAGGAATCTTTTGGGGCATCCATGCAGTAGCAAGGCTGCATATCAAACCCGCGCTGATGCAGACATGTGCAAAAAATGCAGCAGCAAGGCAACAACGCTGCCTTGAATGCCATGCGGCTGTACGTAATTGGTGATGCCTGCTACAGCTGCTGCAGTGCTGGCGCTGACCTGTCAATCATGTTGTCCTGCTGCCCATTCCATGGCACCAGGTTCTCTCCCGCCTCGTTCATGGCGTGAGACTCTGCACCGCGCAGCAGCTTGCAGGAAGTGCCGCTGATGAACAGGTTCTGCAGCGGGTCGGCAGCCTGCAGGCACAACACCATGACACGAGTACAACAACGTGATGCCGGCATTCATTACACAGCAGGGGCAGCTGTGGTAGCGCATGATTGTGAGGAGTCCACACAGATACAGCACACGTGCTGCTGTGGAGACAGCCCGCCGACAAAACAGAAGTACTGTCCAAACAGAGCAGTAAGCTTGAAAGGCTGCAGCTGTTGTCTGCAAAACCCTGCAGCTCCTGGTGCAGCAGCTGCTGCTGTTGGTGCTCACCACTGGAGCAATGATCTCTGCGCGACGCTCTGCCCTCTTCTTGTTCTCCTCCTGCATCGTCTTGAGCTTCTTGACCTGAGCGCGTGCCTCATGGTAGTAATTTGCTAGGGGCTTGTTCATTTTAGACATCTTGGCTGGCCAGGGCTTCGGCACCCAGCACTGCAAAAGCAGCACCAGCTAGTGCTGCTGCTGCAGCTGAAGTTGCTGCTGATGGTCCACTGCTATGTCTTGGTTGGCTGGGTGAGGTCGAGGTAGCCGTTCAGCGTCCATACAGCCACACCAGTTTGCGACATCATGCGTGCAGCAGCTGAAAGAAGAGACAGACAACGGACAGTATCGAGAACTTCTCAGCTGTGAAAGCTGGACGCTACCTGGGTTTCACTTGCGCACGCAATTCAACACACGTGGTTTGTACGAAGTTGTTTTGTTCGTTGCAAGCCAACTTGACGGCTATGGAGGCACCAGCGGGCGCAACACACAAAACACTGGCTGGATAACATTGCTTCGCCGTCTGTGCAGCTGCCAAAGCACATAATCGTGGACAGTCTGATGTGTAGTGTCTGAATGTAGCTGAGTATACGAGATCGGGACTGCCCTCCCAGCGCTTCTGCCATACAGTACTGCTGCTGCACTGCAGTTGCATCTCTGTCTGGTGCCGGCTATGCGACAGGTATAATCTGTCGTTACATCTGCACACTACATTGTGGTTGCTTGGCATCAGTAGAAGCCGTCTAGCTAACAGGACAGCATCAGGTCATCTCGCTGCAGCAGTCTGTACACTCGAGTCAGCCCAACATCCTCACTCCCAGCAGAAACAAGCCTTGTGAGCTTTACCTGGCGTAGAAGCAGCTTGTAACTCCATCACTATTAGCAGACGCCCTTAGTGGCTGAGCAGCAGCGGTAGCAGCAGCGGCAGCAGCAGCAGCAGCGGGGCCTCGCTGCCTGCCTGCAGCCATGGAGGCGCCGCAGGTGCAGATCGACACCAGCATGGGCAGCTTCACAGTGGAGCTGTACTACAAGCATGCGCCACGCACAGTGAAAAACTTCCTGGAGCTGTCGCGGAGAGGTTATTATGACGGTGTCAAGGTGAGGCTGAGATACCTACAGGCCAGCATCAGAGGGCCGGCGCAGCACAGGCGCAGTGCAGACGAAAGCAAATACTTGGGGCTGGCAACAGCTGGGCCAGCAACGGGACGTTGTTGTAGAGGCAGCTGCAGTGCAGACCAACAGCAGATGTGTGGCGCTGTGAAAGCATACAGCAGTAGCTACAGCAGCTGCCACAGCAGCAGAGAAAACCCAAGTGGGCTGTAGTGCTGTAGTTCAGCAGTGGTTGCGGCAGCGCATGCAGCAGTGCACATAGTAGTTGGTACAGCAGCACATACAGCAGAGTACCACGGCAGGTCAGCAGCAGCGATGCCAACGCAGGTGCCTGCTGCTGTGCTCCAGCGGTGGTTGCCTGTCGTCTTCATCAGCATGTTGCTAATGCAGCTTGCTCCTCCCTCTGTGGCACGTAGGCATGCACGTTAAACACTGAATGACGTGTCGCATTTATGGCGATACATGCTGCAACGACGCAACCGCTCCTGGCTGCAGTGTACGCACTGCACTGTGTCATAGCATGTGTGAACACACGAAGCTACTCACTAAGGAAAGTACTTTTCATTTCTGCGCCTGTGCCTGGCTGCAGTTCCACCGCATCATCCGTGACTTCATGATCCAGGGCGGCGACCCCACAGGCACCGGGCGCGGCGGCGAGTCGATATACGGCGGCAAGGTAGGGACAGGCACAGCGCACCACGTTCTGCATGGCGCTTTGCGCATGTTTCGCGTGTTTCATCGGCTGCAGCGCCCGCGCCTGACCACATGGGCAGCATGCATGCAGCCTGTCCAGCACCATGCACTAACACCAACCATGCATAGGCTGCGGGTGCTGCACATCAAGTGAAATTTCGTCTTGCAAGTATGTAGTGCAGCGGATCCTTTCCCATCAGCTTGCTGCCCCTGCACCTCTTCCTGCTGCCCACTTTGAGGAGACCCACCCCGAGCTGCCGCGCACATGCATGCAGTGCTTCACATGAAGGCCTGAAATTGCCGTATTGCACCTCTTATTTGCTGCTGCACAGTTTGAGGACGAGATCCACCCAGAGCTGCGGCACACCGGGGCAGGCATCCTCAGCATGGCCAACTCAGGGCGCGACACCAACGGCAGCCAGGTGGGGCGGGCCGCGCTGTGTGTGCGCTGTTGGCCGTGCGGCCCGCCATAGCAGCGGTGCCTTGGTGTGAACGTGCACATGTGGATGTGCAGCGTCGCAGTAGCTAGTGGGCACCTGCAGCAGCTCTGCACCAGCTGTGGCATTTTACCAATGGGATGCGGGACTGCAGACAGGTTGGCTGACTGCCCTCAACAAGCAAAGGCTTAAACTCTACCGTATTGATGTGCGCAATGGTGGCTGCTGCTGCTGCTGCTGCTGCTGCTTCTGCTGCTGCAGTTCTTTGTCACGCTGGCGCCCACGCCCTTCCTGGACGGCAAGCACACCGTGTTTGGGCGCGTGGCCAGCGGCATGGGCGTGGTCAAGCGCCTGGGCAATGTGCAGACGGACGCGACCGATCGGCCCACCACGGACGTCAAGATCCTGCGGGCGCGGCCTGTGGACTAGTATTACCACTAGAACCCGGGGCCTGCAGGATCGCAGTGCGAAGTAGGGTGATCATTGTGGAGTAAGGGTGTTTGTGTGAGTCGGGTCTGGTTGCCGCTGGCGCTGCTTGTGTCGCTCAGCGCAGCGAGGCTCTTGTTGCCACTGTGTGTGCTGCAGCTGGTGCTCCATCGGGGGCTTGGCGACAGAGGCTGGCAGCAACTTTTTGTGCGTCAGGTGTGCCTGCTGCTGTTGCGGCGTGAAGGGACAGCCTGGCTCTGCGTGCTGCTGTCACGGCGTGATGGGACAGCCTGTGGTGCATTGTTCAAGGCCTGCGCTGGGTGCAGGCATGTTTACGGGCGCTGCTCACTGAGCTGGCAGCAGGCGAGGTCACGGCAAGTATGATCAGCAGGCGAGGTCACGCGGAGGCGCCAGTCACCCGTTTTGCACACATGGCACATGCACGCGTGTGGAGGTTGGCCTGAAGCCTAACCGTGTGTTTGCATGCCGTTTGCCCCAACCAGCAGCTACCGCACTGCGGCCGGGCAGGCCGCTACGGGCCGCCTACTTGGCAGCTTGCACAGGCACCAGGCTGCTAGCCTGGCATGCTTGGTTTGCATATGCTGTTGCCATGTGAGTCCACACTCGCGGATGTTTGCCATGAAGAAGTGCCTGATGTGCAAGCCTGACACAACCAGGGCTACTTGGCTGCTGTTTATCAGGGATCAGCAGCCAAAGCTGGTCACAAAGCTGAGGCATATGCGTGCCTGCTGCATGCGGCTGACGGTCTGGTCAGCACAATGGGGTGGCTGGAGGAAGTTTGCCTCGTCGTGTAACGCACTGCAGGTTTGAACCCTTTCATGTGAAATCGAGAGCTGCCAGTGGTGGTGTGGTACAAGGAGCATAGTAGCCTAGTATCACTGCCGCCATAGTAACACACGTGCGCGGACGGTGCTGGCCAGCTGACGGTGATAGTAGCGGGCCACACTATAGATGGCACCAACTCAACTGCCATTCACCGACGGAAATCAGCAGAGCATACGAGACAAGGCAGGGAGCCTCACCCATGTGCCCTGGTGGCACAACCCAAGGTACCCTCCTTCAACCACAACCCTATGTGACACGTTGTTGCCCAGCTTGGTGACTTGGCAGGCATAAGTAACCGATCGCACATATAACGTCTCTTGTTCAGGCAACTGCTGGCACGAGAACCACAACGGCAGTACACGGACCGGCCTGAGTTGACGCCCGGTATGTCACAATACAGAGCTTGTAGGGTGCGTATACGTACATATGATTTGGCTGATGTCTATCTTTGACTGCAGCACATGGTGCACAGTAGCTTATGCGCTGCAACTGCCTGCGTGATACAGAGTCAGCAGGCTGAGCTCTTGATCAACTACCGGCTGTTGATGCTACGTGCTGCACCATGAGTGCAGGAGAACAAGTATTGTTGATCAACGATGCATGTAGGCTTGCTGTTGTTGACACATGTTCTGTTGCTCATGCTGTGCTGTCCTGACTGCTGCAGTCCCTGGTCATGCAGTCAGCATCTGTGGCAGCCTATAAGCTGCAACATAAGCAGTGGCTGTCCTGCAAACCTAACAGCATGGATGCAGCAGCAGTTCGTCTCTAGACTAGGCGAAGCAGCTCAGGAATGGAACATGACAAGTCCAACACAACTGAGCAGCATCAGCAGGAAGGCCTTGCAGGATGGGTTCCAAGCAAGCCAGGCACCAGCCCCCAAAAGCAGCTAGCAAACGGCCAAGCAGCAGCAAGACCTGCCTCTAAAGGCAGAGGGCAGCAGCCGCAACCGCAACTGCAGCAGCAGCAGCGGCAGCACACACCGTTTGCAAACGGTGGGAGTCATGCTGCTGCAAGGAAAGCAAACCTGCCACCCCAGCCCTCCCGTTTGGGGCAAGGTAGCAGCCAGCAACAGCAGCAGGAGGTTGACCGGCAGAAGCAGCCCAGCAAGCATGTCCTGCAAGCAGCTGCCAGGCCTGGCAGCGGCAAGCAGCGGGCTGCAAAGGAAGCTGAAGCAGCAGAGGCAGGCAGCGACAGTGATGGTGATATGCAGCAGCTGCGGCAGCGCAGCACGCGCACCCGTAGGCCTCCTGCAAGGCTCAGGGACAGCAGCAGCAGCAGCGGCGATGATGCAGACAATGAAGCTGGCAGCAGCAGTGAAGAGGATGACTCAGAGGAGGAAGAGGAGTCCCAGTCACAGCAGCAGCAGCAAGGACAGAAACGGAAAGCCAGGCAGCTGCCGTCAAAGCAGGGTAAACAGCTGCAGGGCAGGCGCCAGCAGCAGCAGGACAGCAGCAGCAAAGAAGAAGATGGCTCGGCTGGCTCCACTCAGCACAGCAGCGGCAGCGGCTCTGAGGCAGAGGAGGAGGATGACAGCAATGAGGCAGGCTCAGACAAAGCAGCAGCAGCAGCAGCAGGCTCGGGCCCTAATGAAGAGCAGGAGGGCCAGTCTGAGCAGCCCAAGCGACGTGGGCGGCCCCCAAAGCAGCAGCAGCACAAGGCAGGGCAGCCATCAGCAGCTGCTGGTGCTCCCATGCGCAAGCGTGGGCGTCCGCCAAAGAAGCAGCAGGAGCAGGATGGTGGCTCAGAGCCGGAGGCGGCAGCTGCTGCTGCTCCTGCACAGCGCAAGCGCGGCCGCCCGCCCAAGAACAGCCAGCCTCAGCAAGCAGCAGCACCTGCTGAGAAGCGCGGCCGTGGTCGTCCCCGCAAGCAGCAGCAGCAGCAGCAGCAGCAGGAAGGGAGCGGCAGTGAGCCAGAAGCCGAGGCAGCAGAGCCGAAGCGGCAGCGTGGACGGCCACGAAAGCAGCAGCAACCACAGCACAGCAGTGGCAGCGGCAGCCCTGACGGTAGCAGCGATTCAGAACCAGAGGCAGCAGCAGCAGCACCTGCAGTAAAACGAGGCCGTGGCCGCCCACGCAAGCAGCAGCAGCAGCAGCAGGGAGGGGGCAGCAGTGAGCCAGAAGCCGAGGCAGCAGCAGAGCCGAAGCGCAAGCGCGGACGACCACCCAAGCAGCAGCAGCAGCACAGCAGTGACAGCGGCAGCCCTGATGGCAGCGGCGAGTCAGAGCCAGAAGCAGCAGCAGCAGCAGCAGCACCTGCAGCAAAGCGGGGCCGTGGTCGCCCCCGCAAGGCTGAGCAGCAGACGAAAAGCAAGACCAAGCAGACAGCAGCCAAGAAGTTAGCAGCAGCAGCAGCAGAGGACAAGCGCCGCAAGCAGATGCAGCAGCGGCGCCAGCCGCAGCAGCAGCGCCGCCGCAAGGGGCCGCTCGCTGCAGTGCTTGCCGCAGAGGGTGGCCCTGGCAGCAGCAGCAACACCGCCACCACCAGCACACGCTATGGTGGCGCCAACCGGCCCATTCCTGAGCTCACCAGCTTCAAGCAAGCGGTGCGGCGCGTGAACCACCAGATCCAGCGCATCAGCACGGAGGAGCACCTGCTGCAGACGTATGCGGCTGACGGCTGGAAGGGCGCCAGGTGAGGGGCTCGCTAGCAGCTGGTTGAAAAAGGATGTCGGATGCAACATTAACACGGGAGGGTGTGCAGGATGGTTGGGGTCAACATGCCTGCAACTGCAAGACCTCGGCCCAGTGCAGTCAGCTGTCCTTGAGCTGCATAGGCACCAGGCTGCAGCCTCTGTTTGCTCGCGGCCACACACCTGCCGGCTGCTGACCTGTCCCAACATCACCTGACACTCTGCTGTGTGAGAAAGCCTGCCTAGGACGTGACCTCGACACATGCTGCAGCGTGCTCACTGTACTGCACCTCCCTTTCCCTGCATACCGTGCCTGCCGTCTGCGCCTGCCTGCTGCGCCTGCCTACTGCCTCACTGCTGCCGCCAGCCGTGAGAAGGTGCGGCTCACGGACGAGCTGAAGCGCGCTGAGCTGACCGTGGCGCGCTGCAAAGAAGTCATTCGCCAGGCGGCACGCTACTGCCAGGAGGTGCCTGCAGGTGAGGTTTGTGTGACATGCAAGGATGACCTCCATGAGGCGCAGCTTGCATCCGCAGTAATCACCAAGCGCGGCTCATCACTGCCGCTGCACACGCTGTGATGTTCATGAATGCCGGGTTGCAGTTGCAGTTGCATGCAAGCTGGTTGCCATCATGCATAGCGCAAGCTGCCATATCCTAAACAGCATGTGTCCCCTGCTGTCCCTGCTGCGGTGTCCCTGCTGCTGCGTCGCTGCTGGGTTCCCTGCTACCTTGTACCCCATCTCCCAGACGAGGCCATCCCTGCTGATGCCTTTGACAGCGAGGGCGAGGTGGAGGTGGATAACATCTTCTGCGCCAAGTGCCGCATTGGCAGCAGCAGCGACGACAACGACCTGGTGCTGTGTGACGGGCCTTGCAGCCGCGCCTTCCACGAGTGCTGCCTGTCCCCACGCCTGGTGGCGGCTGACATCCCAGAGGATGAGGGCTGGCTGTGCCCAGCCTGCGACGCAAAGGTGCGTGCAGCAGTGTAAAGCAGTCAGTAGCGTCTGGCACGTTTGTAAATTTCTTGCAAACAGCACAGCAAGTATTTATTTGCATAAACAATGTGTACAGCCACCCATAGCAGCACCCGTCCAGTGATGCCCAGTTGGCTACTTCCCTCTTGCTGCCTCCCCAATATCAACTTACGCTGTGATGTCATCGCTTGCCTGCGCTGCTGATCATTGCATCCAGATGGACATCCTGTTGCAAGTCAACGACTACTTTGGCACAGAGTACGAGATTGACACGCCCTGGACGGACCTGTTTGCTGAGCCGGAGCAGCAGGAGGCGCTGCACCTGCAGCGCCTGCGCAGCCTGGAGAGCCCACGCGCAGCAGCAGCAGGGCCTGGCGCGGCACTTGCAGCTGCGCTTGCTGCGCATCAACAAGCAAATGGTGCAGGCGCTGCTGCTGCTGCTGGGGGTGGGCTGAACTGGCTGGATGCTGAGCTGCCATCTGAGGATGAGGATGATGGCAGCTATAGTGAGCCAGGTGGGCTGATGCCATGCTTGTTTTTGTTTTGTTCTTTTTTTCGCAAAAACCACGTAGCGAGATGGAGTGAGGGGTTGTTGCATGGGTCCGTGTGCTATCTGTGGACAAGTTGTGTACTGTGTCCATTAGGCATGTGCATGCTCGTGAGCAAGTTTGTTTGAGCCTGTGTTTGTCTAAGCCATAGGATTAGCATGTGTAAAACAATGCTGGCGTGGCTGCTGCTGCAGATGAGGACGAGGTGGAGGGCAAGCGCCGCCCACACAGCAGGAAGCAGCAGCAGCGAGGTAGGCCAGCCTCCGGCCGCAGGCGAGCTGCAGCAGCAGAGAGCGGCAGCGATGAAGATGATGGTAGCGGCAGCGGCACTGGCAACGACACTAGTAGCGGCAGTGAAGGCAGCGGCAGCAGCAGCAGTGAGGATGAGCAGTCATCTGAGGAGGAGGAGGAGGAGGGAACGCCAGCAGTGCGCAGGAGCCGGCGACAGAGCGCTGTGGACGCTGTCGCTGCTGCTGCCGTTGCTGCTGGTGCAACGCCGCTCACTGCTGCGCAGAAGAAGCGCAGGAGGGCTGCGGCGAAGGCGTCTGGGGGGCAGTCTGGCAGCAGCGCAAAGCAGCAAGCGCACAAGCGTTGGCGGCCAAGCTCAGGTGGGCAGCTGAGCTGACAGTGCTGGGGAAGGGCAGCAGCTGCTGCCACAGCAAGAACCTGCACTGCAAGCTCAATGATGCATTGTCAGCATGTGCATCACCTGCTGAACCTTGTTGCGTTGATCGTGGCAGCAAGTTCATTGAATCATGGAAGCTACCAAGTTCATTGTGTACAATTGACCTTCGCCCTCAATGCGCTGCTTGCGTGAATGCAGATGCAGACAGCAGCAGCGGCAGCAGCGAAGACGATAGCGGCAGCGGCAGCGACACCAGCGGCTCAGATAGTGAGGAGCCAGCTGGCAAGGGCAGCCGCAAGCAGCAGCGCGGCAGTGGCAGCAAGAGGGGCAGCAAGCGGCAGAAGGCAGCAGCAGCTTCGACAGGCAGTGCACGCAAGCGGCGGCGGCAGCAGCAGCGGGGTCCTAAGGTGGACTATAAACAGCTGCATGAGCAGCTGTTTGGCTTTGCAGCCTTTGATGGTGATGACGGTGTGTTCAAGGAGCAGGATGATGACGACTATGAGTCGGATTCTGATGATGATCACTCTGATTAGGGCATGCGACGTACGCAAACGACAATCTAATTTAGGGCATGCGACGTACGCAACCGAGTCAGCAGTGCCGCTGGCCTGTGGCTGTTGTGACCCGAGCATGCTTGCAAGCAATTGCTGATATGCTGGCAAGATTTGGCTGCTAGCTGGCTGCCACGGCTACTTTGTGTCTTACTTGCTGCCAGAACTCCAACACATGCATGCTTGTAAGCAATTGTGAGCTGTTGACGTACCAACTGGGTTCTTTAGTGGTGTGGCCAGTGGTGCCACCACTGCCAGTCGGTCGGACCAGTGGTAAAGTACCACAGTCAGGCTGCAAAAACTGGGACACTGCTGGCAGCAGTGTTGTAGTGTTTGTTTGACCCATGTGCATGCTTGCAGTGCTGTCAAATCTTGCACAAAAGCTCTGCAATACACAGCCTGTTGTTGCCGTATATGCAGGTGCGTGGCAGATGCCAAGCACCTGCTGAGTCAACATGAGACAGGCGGTACTGCTGTTATGGCCACAGGATGCGGCAGTACTGGTCCGGCTGCCGGGCTCCATGCGCGATACCGCACGCTGCTGCGGATGTCCAATGCCCATGACAAGAAAGATTTCTGAACTGCAAGCACAAGTGGAACATGGCAACAGCGACACAGCAGCCCGAATCGGGCTGCCCGATCAAGTGTCGGTGGTGTGGTACTGGACGCATGAGCATCATCAAAAGCATTGATGCCACAAACAATCAAAATATGCGGCTTGTTTTGCCACATTCATTACAACCATGGGTCCGCAACTTGGTTTCCCGCCTGTCACAAATTTGTATCTGGGGCTAACAGGAAGAGATTAGCTTGACAGCTTTCAAGGATAGCCACGCACGTCTCATTCATAAGTCGCTCAGTTCCAGCAGCTCTCGTGTACTAGTTCCCGAGTACATTGTCTCTTTGCCCTGCATTCAAACTATTTCTGTGGCTTCGCCCTCGTGTGCTGTTCGCTTCAAGTCAACACTAGCGTGAAGCAACGAACCACCTTATTCTCGCAGCAAGTCCTCGATCACAGCAGCATGGCAGAGATCGTTGCAAAGCAGGGCAAGGTGGCCGAGCCTCTGCTGGATGAGAACCCAGACCGCTTCTGCATGTTCCCCATCCACTATCCAGTCATCTGGGAGATGTACAAGAAGGCCGAAGCTAGCTTCTGGACAGGTGAGGCCCTTGCTGAAGGTGTCGCAAGGCAGCAGTAGACGCACGCCTGTCAGGCGCATGATCAGGCAGTGCACAAGTTCACTGGTCCTGTGCAGCAGCCATGTCAACCATAGTTATTGATGTTTGCTGTCGCAGCTGAGGAAGTGGACCTCGGCGACGACATGCGCCACTGGGAGAAGCTCACTCCCGATGAGAAGCACTTCATCCTGCACGTGCTGGCCTTCTTCGCTGCCTCCGATGGGATCGTGCTGGAGAACCTGGGCGCACGCTTCATGAAGGAGGTGCAGCTGCCTGAGGTAAGGCTGCTGCTCCAAGGCCTCTAAGGGCACAACTACCTTGGCCACTGCCTGCAGCAGTCGAAACTCTTCCTCTGCCTGCTCGGCAGCCGACTCGCAAGCATCGTTTACTGCATGCACACTGTTGTCATTGTATAAGTGCATGAATTCCTAGCTTTGGCGCTGATAGAGTGAGTCAATGGCTTGGTCAAAGCAATCTGTGGTGTATACTCCGTTGTTGACTGTACGCTGTGCATGCTGTGGTCCCTGCTGCTGTCTTCTTGCAGGCCCGCGCTTTCTATGGCTTCCAGATTGCTATTGAGAACATCCACTCAGGTAAAATTTGCAATGCACTGCAGTTGATAGGCCCCATGCTGCTTGCTTCAGTGATTCTGGCACTTGTTTATGGTGAATGCTGTGCTGCAACCCACCACGGCGAGTCGCAGCTGCTCCTCACATCATATCACCACCATGTTTGCCAAGCAGTTATGCTCATTGCGCATGCTGTCACACGCTGGGCTTTCTTATCCAGGCTGCTGGACGCATATGCCTGTACCCTGGCATATCATTAATACCCTCCTGCTGCTGCTGCTGCTTCCTGTGTGTCCTGCAGAGATGTACAGCCTGCTGCTGGAGTCATACGTGAAGGACCCCGTGGAGAAAGACAAGCTCTTCCACGCCATCCAGACCGTGGACTGCGTGAAGAGGAAGGCAGACTGGGCCATGAAGTGGATCAACAGGTGGGCCGGCTGGCGCGTTGCACGTTGGCCAGCAACAGCGGCAGCGTATGGGGTGGGACTTTGTGAACATGTGCTGTAGGAGCACTGTGCGTATTGCATGATCCACAGATGGGTGACTCAGCAGTTACGGCAGCACTCTTCCTGCGCATGTGTGAATGTAGCGAGCAGGACGGTGTGTTTACAAACTAGTTGAGGAGTACTTGTTCACCACAACTAGCTCACCCTGCGCTGCATGCTGTCTGCTATGCCGTCTGCATCATGCCACTGCTGGCCCTTCAATTCCGCAGCTCCTCCAGCTTTGCGGAGCGCCTGGTGGCCTACGCCGCCGTGGAGGGCATCTTCTTCTCCGGCAGCTTCTGCGCCATCTTCTGGCTCAAGAAGCGCGGCCTCATGCCCGGGCTCACCTTCTCCAATGAGCTGATCAGCAGGGACGAAGGCCTGCACACAGACTTCGGCTGCCTGCTGTACAGGTGAGGGATGGTGCTGCTGCCCTGCTGCTGCTGTGCTGCAGCCAGCCTTGAATTGCATTCGCTTATGTTGGTGACTCCAGCTGCCTGTTGTGCAGTGGCATGAGCTGTGTGCTGATGTGAATGTGTCGCAGCTCCCCGGGTTGATATAGTTGGTGACATGCTCGGTGCTGCCTGCTCGGAATTTTTATCAACTTCGTATTGCTGCTGCTGCCCTGCCTTTATCCCACCCTCCTTCCCCACCCTGCCCCCGCAGCATGCTCAACCAGCAGCTGGACAAGTCGCGCATCCTGGAGATCATCTCCGAGGCGGTGGAAATTGAGCAGGAGTTTGTGTGCGACGCGTTGCCCGTGGACCTCATCGGCATGAACGGCAAGCTCATGAGCCAGTACATCGAGTTTGTGGCAGACCGGCTGCTGGCGGCGCTGGGCAACGAGCGGCACTTCAAGACCGCCAACCCCTTTGACTGGATGGAGATCATCAGCCTGCAGTGAGTAGCTGGTGGATGCTGACGCTCGTGCTTACGCAGCAATTCATGTGGTTGCCAAACTGTGAAGATGCTGTGTACGATGAGGAAAAAATATTGGTGTTGCAGATGGTCTGGCATCACCTGCGCAGGTTGTGGGCAGTTTGCTTGTACATTGGGTGTAATGCTGCCACTCCGCTGCATGCACTGTACTCATCCTACTGTTGTTCCTGCTGTGCCACTTTGCAGGGGCAAGACCAACTTCTTTGAGAAGCGCGTGGGCGAGTACCAGAAGTCAGGAGTGATGGCGGGCCTGCAGGGCGACCTGCACAGCTTCCAGCTGGATGCCGACTTCTAAATAGCACCCTACATCTGCTGCCTACCGTTCCACAGCGCAGTGTGTGAAGTTGCGGCTGTGTCGGTACATGATGTGAGCCTTGTTCAGTTGTGGGTTGGCTTTACGACGATAGTGGCTTGTGTTGCTGTGCCTTTGCGGCGCAGTGGTACCAGCTAGGCTTGTTGCAGTTAGTCAGGCTGTTGCCTGTACAGCTACTATACAGCCAGGTTGTATATGTGCAAATGCTGCAGTTGCATCCTTGTTGCTGATGTGTGAGGAGGGTGAAAGCGAGAGTGGAGGACATGCAGGCATTCTTTGCCAGCCTGTGGGCAGCAGTGGCAAATGCATGAAGAGGAGTTGTGCTGTGTTGAGGGGGAGTTCTGGCTTTCTAGCAGTCAGCCAAGGAACCAGGTGGCCTTTTGGTGTTGCAGGTAGGAGTACTTGTGACAGCGCTTGTGACCAACTGACTTTCAAGTGGGCAAACCTGTGACTGACGCTTGCTTGTGCATCCATGTTGTGCACCCGGCTGTATTGTAAGCTGATTGGACGGCACCATCTGTGGTTCTAACCATGGTGTGCTCAAACCATATGCATGCGGGTGACGCCTATCATGTAACGTGTCAAAGAGTATGTGACGGATGGTTGCGTCAGGACATACAATTGGCTATGGGGTTGCAATGTGATCTCAGTTTAATAGTGCAGATAAGATGGTAGCTTGTTACCACTAAACCACAGTGACCGGTGATCCAGATCACAACAAAGTATCTTATAGCTTGCACCTGATGACTCTATGCAATGAAGGGGCACTGGTCAACGTCAGCCCGTCATACGTATGACAGTATACTGACATATGTTCTGTCCGTCAACATGATCTGCTCAACAGCTCGTAAACCATGGTACAGCAAGCATTGCAGCCGGGCGTGCCGCTCAGTGGCAGCCGCTGCCATGTCAAGTCAAGCTACGAGACAAACCCTGGACCTCCCAGGCTTCGTCGAGCTGCAGTGCATGGTATGTCAAAAGCAAGGCGACCTAAGTAAGCAGGCTGTCTGCAGCCAAGCAAGGCGTGCGTAGCTGGGCACTCTGTGTGGGACCCCTACACTCCAGCGGCTGTGGCACTGCCCTGCATGTGACTAGGCCGTGCACGGCCACGTGGCATCACAAGCAGCAGATGCCAGCAAGCTTGGGTGTAGTGCACGAAGTGTTCATCCGTGAAGTGTGAGGCAACTCTGTGCAGGCTACCTGCAACGTACATGACCTGGCTGTGATGTCACGCTGGTTCAGCCTGTGCTGCTGCAGATGAGACTCTCTGCTCAACCCACCCAAAGCCCCCAGATGCGTTGACAGCGTGATCCAACCAACACCAACCAATGCTGTGAAAGAACCAACGTACACGCTGCAGATATTGTTGTGATATACTTGGTACGGCATTAGTTTGATTGCAAGCACTGCGTAAGGCACACATGGAAAAAAGGGGCAGCACTGGGCCCTTGCCTACTGCTACAGTGCTCACAAGGCAGAGCTACTACTTTATTGCCGTTGACGTGCCACAAGGCACTCACATGTTGCCATATCCTGGCAGGTGCAGCCACACAAAGACGATGTACATATGCGTGCTGCGCCAAACCCTACAGACTTGTTGCAGCACACGTCGCCCAAGTCAAGCAAGCCACCAAAAAGCAAACTATCCCAGCTGCGCACACAACGTGTGGTACCATCCACTACCTATCCGAGCGCTCTTTCACATATATGTACCAGCTGAAGCTGCAGATACGTAAACTATGTAGCAATATCCAGATAACACTTGACAGCAACCTTTGCACTTTGCCACACACACACAGAGACACACAGATAGATGCCCACTGCCAGTGCAGCTTGACGCTTGATAAGCTTGCCCTCTCTCAAACCACCCTTGATTGCTCAGGTTGTCAATGCTGGGTTATGTTCTGTCACATGCAATTCAGAGGGTGGGCAGCCTGGCACCCAAAAAGGCTGAGCAGCAGCTGCACCCACCAAACAAACTGTACACAGCAGCTGTTTCGTGTTAGCTTGCCCGTCAATGGAGACCAAACACACCAGCCTGTTGATGCAGGCCCCGGCACACCTCCTCGTAAGCTGTCATCCCCTGCGCCCAGCTCAACTTCAAGCAGCTCAGTAGCACGCGTGGATCAGCATGTCGGACTCGTTTGTTTTCTCAGCTGCAGTCTGCACTGTTGTTGCCGCCTGTGCTGCTGCGGCTGTTGCGTGGCTTGCATGCTTGGCGGATACCTGGCCGGCCAGGTTCATGCCAGCTGCCCTGCCTCCTCCAAACAGGAAAGACATTGTCTGCTCATCCACCTTCACGCTGCCGCCCTTGATGAGCATTGGCGGTGCAGCTGCAGCCGGCAGCGGCGTGATGGCGCCAGGCACATACTGCTGCTGAGGTGGCTGCTGCTGCTGTGGCGCCTGCATCGGTGCCTGCTGCTGCAGCTGCTGTTGCTGCAGTTGCTGCTGCTGGAATGCTGCGGTTGCCGCATCCTTGGCTGCTGCTGCTGCAGCTGCCATGGCGCTGCTGTTCACAGCAGCCTTCAGGAGCTTGTTGGCACTGCCAGGCGTCTGCAGCAGGCAGGGTGAGCTGGCCGCTGACAGGTGCAGCAGCAGGCCGTCCTTGTCCGCTGCAATCTTTGCATCAGCACGCTGGAGTGGGCTTGCCACACCCAGCACCTTGCTGGTCACAGTGTGCTTCAGGTTCTTCTTGGCGGCATTCAGCACAGCAGCAGCTGCGCCGACAGCGCCGTGGTGTGCATGGTCATGCGCGCTGAGGGCGCCTGCGGGTGCAGCGCTACTGCTTGCAGGGGCGGCACTGGAGATGCCGGCAGTGGCAGCGCCTGCTGCAGCCGCAGCGGCAGCCACCTGGCTGGTGGTGAAGCTGCTGTTGGCAGAGGTGGGCACTCCAGCCATGATGTTGAGCTGGCGCATGGACCTGCGTGCGCGGTACAGCTCCACCCAGGGGTGGTGCACCATCTCCAGCACGCTGGGGCGCTCCTCAGGGTTCTTGCGCAGGGCTGCAGGCAGTAGCAGCAGCAGAGCAGAGGAACTCGTCAGCACACATCACACGCCTGCTGCAGCGCTGGTGTGCAAGCACTAGCTGTGGCAGGCAGCTGACTGCTGTGTTTGCAGGACAGGCGCGACGGCAAGCTGTGTGCCGGGTGAGAGCCAGCCGCCGCTCACCAGCGCAGATGAAGTTCTTGGCAGCCTCGCTCATGGTGGGCGGGAAGTGCGGCACCCCGCTGACGATGCGCGCCTCAGTGGTGCTCTTGCTCTTGTCATAGAATGGCGGGCAGCCCACCAGCAGCTCGTAGACCAGCACACCCACTGCCCAGCTGTCCACCGTGTTGCTGTAGTGCAGGTGCACCTTCTCCTTGTTCTCCTCTGGCTTGCTCTTGTAGGGGCACTTGAGTACCTGCAGGAACCATGCAGAACAGGCACGAGGTGTTCAGTGGCGCTGGGGAAGGCGGCATGCAGTGCATAGACGGTATGCACCTGCCAAAAGCGCTTCATAGAAAGGCAGCACAGGTGTTACGGTAGCAGCCGACTTGGCCTCCGTCCAGCAAGCTTGCTAAACGTCTGTAAGCCGATGCGTGTGCCATGAGACCATCACAAGCCTGGATCACAGTGTGAAGTGCCCAGCAACCCGCCTCACCTCGGGCGCCATGTAGTCCAGCGTGCCGGCGCGTGTGACGGCGCGCTCCTCGCGCAGGTCGATGGCCAGCCCAAAGTCGGCCAGCTTGAGGCAGCTGCCCTTGTCGGCAAACAGGATGTTCTCGGGCTTGATGTCGCGGTGAATGATGGCGCGCGTGTGCAGGTACTGCAGCGCAGAAACAGGAGTGCAAGGATCAGGGTGCGGCCAATGGGCAAGCTATCTACCTGGCATGTCTCCACAACTTTGCCTAGTGCCCTGCAACAACAGCACATGCCACACTATGTTGTCGCTGCCATCCCCGCTGCTCCTGTTCCTACCTGCAGGACACGCAGGAATGGGTCCAGCACCATCTGCACTGCGATGCGCTCGCTGAGGCAGCCGCCATACTTCTGCAGCAGGTTGAAGAGGTCGCCGCCATCGGCGTACTCCTGCACCATCACCACGCGGTCGCCCTCCTGCAAACGGGCAACAACCACAGCAGCAGCAGCAGCAGCGGAGCAGCAGCGAGTTTGGAAGATGATGACAAGCGCAGAGGCAGTGTTGAGCGCCAGCATGCAGAGGTGTGTGCGCACATCATGCCTGCCAGTTTTTACGAGCATTATCGGCAGGAACAGCTTAGACGTGCAAAGCCGTGACCACGCTTGCAGGAAACTGCCGTCAGCTCACCTGGAATGCCGCGAAGAGCTTGATGATGTTCTCGTGCTGGCAGCTGCTGTGCAGGCGGACTTCCCTGTAGATCTGGTGCTGGTACAGCTCGCAGATGCTGCTCATCAGGTAGCACTTGAGCACTACCGTCTCCCGTGACCGCTTGCAGATGGCCTTGTACACTGCAGCAGGCAGGCAGGAGTTGCAGGAAATCAGTGCACGCGGCAGCAAGCAAGGCACCAGCAGCAAACCAACAGGCACTCAGAGCAGCATGTTGGTAGCCTCAGCAGCATGCTTGCCATGCTTGCAGGTTTTCAAGTCAGACCCATCAACGCTTTTGTGGCAGCTGCTTTGTTGAAACCCAACTTGAAATGCAAAGCACGCGCTGCTGCTCACCCATGGATGCGTAGCCCTTGTACAGCTTGTCCGTGATGATGTAGTCATCCAGGCACCACTCCTTGCGGTGCATGGAGGGCGGCAGCTGTGGGCACATCGCCAGCAGTGTGCTTTTGCGCCCAGGGCTTGGAGGTGGCGGGGCCTGGTAGCTCTGGGCAGGCGACAGTGGGGAGTCGCAGCCACTGCGAGACGAGACACCACTGGCATCTACAGCAGCAGAAAGAAAAATGAAGGCAGCGCAGAGCATACAGTACAGACAAGTTTGAGCAAGGACAACTCAGGACAATGGTTCTGGTAAAGGAATGTATCTGACAAATGTCTGCAGGACAAGAATCTTGCTGCCATTGCTGCTGCTGCTTCCACCGCTGGCTCCTGCAGCAACTGCTGGATATGGGGATGCGTGCTGCGCCCTTTCTTGCACCCTTAAGCAGGTGCAACTGAATGGTTGCGCTCAGCACATGCCATACCTGATCCAGACAGGCTGCCGCTCTTTGGCATCATTGCCCTGAACGCAGCAATCAGGCCCCCACCGCTGTCTGCATTGCCGCTGTTGTCGCTTCCCCAGGTGCTACCAAATATCTTGCTGAAAGTGCTCTTCAGGCCTGCTGGCACACCACTGGGTGTGCTAGGGGCCTCAGCCTGGTGCCCAGTTGCTGAGTCAACATGTGCCATGGTGCAGGCACGCTACTGTCAGTGCTGGCTAGCTACTGCAGCTGTAGCTACTGACAGGGAGCTGAGGACCGGCACTTATGCTGTAGAGGAAAGAGCTCTAGTCCTTCGGTAAGTGCTCAAAAGTGCTGCGGCTGCATCCGATTCTCTGCAGCTTCTTGCTGCGAGAGAGCTGCGACTGCTTCGGGCCGTATGCGGAGCTGCCACCCCTGCACCACAAACACATCAGCAAGCATGCGTGTGAGCATCACCTAACTGGTTGGGCTGTGTACGTCGAACTACATTGGTGCTGCCACGCTTGCCGCTGCCAGCAAGCTTCTTCCCGCCCCATCGGCACGATGCCCGTGCATGTCTCCTAACGCCGCTTCCTGCTGCTACAATGATGTGCAAGGTACTTTATAATCTATTGCTGTGCATCAATGAGCTCTGCAAGCGCCGTGCCATCCTGAAGTGGTGTACTTGTGAGCAGTACGCACCCACCTTGGATGCTATCAATCACGGCTATTTACCAACTAGATGGATGTACCTTAGCTTTTACTGCAACCAAAAGAAGCTCCAGCTCCTGGAGGGAACAGCAGGTGGCCGAGATGTCGACCGGTATTTACCGCTGCCTGCTGCAGTCTGAATGTTGATGTCAACAACTCATTGATGACTGTAAAGAATAAAATACAACTGAATAAAGGTTTAGGAGCTGCCTGGCTTATGAGGTTGCTCCCAGAATGATGCCTCAGCCGGCAAAAGCTCGAGTGACAAGGGGCAGATGAATACGGTGAGTGTGACTGTCCTGCCTCATGTACGCCACATATATTCCAAACAGGAGAAATCTAGATTATCAGGATTGCAAACGCTCTGTTGTTGTGAATTTTGCCAAAACCCATGCTGGCCAAGGTTGCCTGCACTTGTCGACGCGCCAACATGCAGGGGCCGAGATCCTCTCTAGCAACGTTTTAGAATGCACTATGCAGCTTCTTGACGTGGGTAAACGCGATGTTGGGATCCTAGGCACAGGCCAGGGTACACAGCACATATGCTTGTTGCACAAGGTGCTATGCGCTGCACTGTGGGCACCGTTGCAGCAGGGTGCAGGTGTTGACCACCACTCCCAGTCAAATCGTCGTGTCTCAGCATCTCACCCGCAATGCATCAGTCAAAATCAAATTCAACAGGGAATTGCAGCAACAATATTGCCATTATGTTACTGCACATCAAACCAGCCCAGCTGACAACCCCTGTATATGCGGCGATGTGCACACGTGCATGGCATTCGTGTCCCCACCGTCTGCAAACATACCCCTGAAACCTTAGGCAATTGAGTATCAATGGCCTAGATATCTAATGAATGTCCAGAGGACCAAGCAGTCAGGATAGTCCACACCTCCTCAACTCGCAGGGATACATTCTGCTGCAGCTGTTGCAACTACGCCGCATCCACACCATGCTCGCATAAGCTGCAAGACACTGCAGCAGCCTAGTCCTGCTTGGCGAGCAGGGAGTCCACCGTGAACAAGCCAGCACCAAAGCTCTGCATCAGCAGCAGCCCTCCAGCCACAGCGGCATTGGTGAAGAAGTGGTCCCTCACATGCTGCCTGTAATGCCAGCTAGGCCAGCCAGCACCCCACCACCCCCACTGAGTGACAGCCTCAGCCAGCAGCACCAGGCACAGCAGCCGCGACACACCTGCTGTGTACAGCCCGAGGGCAAGCGGGATTGCCAGCAGGCACTCCACTAGCTGCAGGCTGCTGTCATGGCCATCAGGCATGCCGTAGTGATGCAGCACCGGCTGCGGGGCTGCACCAGCTGCAGCGGCAGCTGCTGCGGAAGCCATGCGTGCTTTGATGCGCAGCGCCTGCAGCAGCAGCAGTTGGCCGCGGGTGGCAGGTGTTTCAGTGACAGTGGGACAAGCACACGGGAGTTTGCAGTCCTCTTCTCCCACAGCATCACTGCGATCATGGCATGATGACGAGTATGTTACGCGTTCACTGCACCAAGCTCAACCATCTCGTGTGGTGCTGCCATCATCAAAAGTCTTTGGTCACGCCAACAAAATGCTGCTTGGTTGACACTGCAGCACAAATGCTACTGCAGGACCATGATGCTGGGAGTGTGACAATGGCGGGCAAGGTGCTTGAAACCCCTGCCTACTGCCACAGCAGCATATTCCATCGCTGCCCGCCACACCAACCACCCTGCGCTGCCGCGCCTGCCCAGCCCCACCTGCATGTAGCCCGCCACCAGCAGCATCACGCCCACCATCAGCCGCCCCAGCAGCAGCACACTGCTGCGGCCCCTGCCCGGCTGCACGCGAGGCGCGTCAGCGGCCTGCAGCAGCCCTGCCGTCACACTGCGCAGGCGTGGCGCATCCCTACAGCAGCAGCAGCAGCAGCAGCAGCAGATGGAAGGCAGCACAGCAGGCAGCCAGGTGAGCTGGCAGGCAGACGGGCAGAGGGTGGGCGGCATGCATGCAATAACCGCTCCGCACGCCTGCGGCTGCTGGTTGCACGCATTGCTAGCTGAACAATCTGAACCCCACTTGATTGTGTTGCAGATTTGCAAGTTTACTCAAGTTTACTCGCAAACTTCTGTCTTCTTACCTGATGGAGTGTGCCAGCATGAGTGCTGCTGAGCCGATGAGGGCCAGCTGCTTCATCAGCAGCTCACTGGGCCGGCCCCTGCAGGACAGCAGCAGCGGCAGCAGCAGCAGCAGCAGGAGCAGGACCAGTGCAGGATAACAGCACCAGCAGTCAGGGCAGGTCACCTGCCATGGCGGAGGAGTACTAACAGCAACAGCAGCGGAAACATAGCAGATGAAACAGCAACAGCCATGACAGAAGGGCGCCCGGCCTTGAGCATGGTACATGCTGCGTACTTGCTGCACTTGCAAGTGCTGATGCATGCATTCCAAAGCATGTGCTCGTGGCACGACAATTAAGCCACCATGGCCAACTTCCTATGCATGTTGCATAGGTGCGCCTCCAGAGCTGCAGAGAATTTGCGCTGCCTTATCACCATTCTGTCTGCACAGCACACACTGTGCCTCCTCCATGCCTCACTTGTGCAGCAGCAGGTTCTTGAGGTGGCCCCACGTCATCCAGGCATCATTGCAGACCGTGTAGCACAGCAGCAGCCCACAGAACAGCCATGAAGGCCCCAGGCCTGACGCAGCCAGCAGTGCAACTGGCATCAGGCCGCACACAGACAGGTAGGGGAAGGGCAGGTGGCTGGCGGGGGCATCATCCTGCCAGCGCTTCATGCGTGCCTGTGCCTCCGGCGTGCGCAAGTACTGCCTGCAACAGGGTGATGGGCAAGTGCAGCACAGCAGGGTCTGGTGAGTCACCCAGGACTCACCAGTAGGCAGGGTGAACATGCGCATCTAAAGATACCAGCAAGCAAGGGTTTGCTGCGGAGTTGCAAATGACGTTGTGCGTCCACATTGTGCGCACTACGTTTGTCATGCAGTACAGCGACTGTACATGTGCTGGCGGAGGCCAATCTGCATGCTGTCTGCAGCTCTTCTGCTTCTCCCCTGCATTTGAGACTGAACTGCTTCCGTTCTTACCAGACTTCGATGTCAGCGTACGCAAGGTTGACGTAGTAGAGGCATATGAACAGGCGGGCAAGCATGCGTGCTGCCTCCCCAGCAAAGAGTGCATCCAGCAGCCTGGAAGCAGCACCCCAGCGACGCCGGCCTACTCCAGCTTCTGCAAGCTCCTGAACTGCTTCTCTGACGTCTGATGCGTTCTGTTTCACTTCCCTGATCTTCTTTGAAAGGCTGCTTGTGATGTGTCTACTGCCTTTGTCAGACTGGTCTCTGGCGGCCATAGCGTCCATGATTGCGAAAGTCACAGCAGCCAATAAACGGTAGTTTGTTCAGCAAGACAGCGCCGTGAACGTGGTCACGTCCGGCACAACAGCAGTTCTCATCAGGGCTGAAATCCAAGGTTGTCACACGTGGTTCTGCTGCTGCTCAAATATCACAAAAGCCAAACCGTAGAACTTTGATGCTTGCTAAACTACATCGTCCGTTGAAGTTCCCATAGGAATGAACAAGTTGCTGTTCCCGGTCGGCGAAGTAGTCAGGTCTAGTTTTGGCGAACTAGTCAACCAATGCACATCCACTTATCATCAAGCCCAAACTGGTAAATGCGCTATAACGCTCACGATCTGTGGCTGACCGCAGCAGCAGCAGCAGCAGCAGCAGCAGCAGCACTAGCACTAGCAGTAGCAGCAGCAGTAGCAGCAGCAGCAGCAGCAGCAGCAGCACTCATCTTCACTTGCTGGCCGCAGGTCGTCGTCCCATGCCTTAGACGCTACTCAGGAAGGCTTAGTTGCATTTGCTGGGCACCAGAGCGTGACAGTCCTCTGCAGCAGAAAGCACCACATCCTGCAGGTCTTGGGCCCTCACAAAGCAAGGTAAGCATTGCGGCATGCGCAGCTGACTGCGCAAAATACACCACCACTGCTACATGAGACCACCCCATGCACGTCTACAATCGCCTGACATCAAGCATCTGCCACAGCCAACTTTCTGTGCTCCTTGCAGTGCACAGTACACACGAACCTACCGTTGTGCCTTGTTACATTGCGTTGCAGGGTTTCCTCTGTTGCATTTGTGCCGTACGGCCCAGCTGCTCGCCTTGTTGCGGGCTGCGATGACGGCTCGGCAAGGTGCTGGGACTGGCAGGCCGGCGGCTGCCTGGCTGCTGCAAAAGCCAGGAGCAAAGCAGAGCTCACTGCAGTAGCACTGCCAGCCTGGTGAGTGCTGCTGCCATGCTTCTGTGAGGCACTGGTAGTGCACATGCGGAGCTGCAGACGGCCCTGGTACCCAGCAAGTGCTTGCAGGAAACACATACCTGCTGTGCGTCCTGCATTATGTGTTCAGTTGTGGACAACAGAGCTCTGCTGCCCCATCATTCAAGGCATTGACACCATGTGCTGTTGCGCGTATGGTGGGTGTGCCTTGTTCTTGTTTGTATCCTGCAGGGGCGATGCTCTTGCAGTGTTTGGCGATGCCAGCGGGCAGCTGCTGCGCTGGTGCTTCAGCAGCAATGCCAAGCTGGCGCTGCTGGCAAAGCTGGGCAGCAGGGTCTGCTGCCTTGCTGCAGCACCAGGGGCAGCAGCAGAGCAGCAGCAACTACAGCAGGTGCGTGTGTGTGGCGCAAACCTTCTGTTGCTGCACATGAAGCGAGAGCAGGCCATTTGTGAACAGTCTTGACTGTCTGGGCAGCCGCCGCTGCATGTGTTACCGAGATTGTAGTTATGGCAGCTCTAGAGCTGCAGGCACCATGGGTTGCCGCCCTGCAAGTGCCCTGCTGCAGTACCCACAGACAAGCCTGCAGGAAAGCTTGCTTCATGTCTAGGTGGTGCTTTGACAAACAGCAGTTGGCAACCACTACTTTTGCATGAAGTGGTGCCTACTTGTGTGCCGCTGTGCTGCTGCAGGTGCTGGCTGGCTGCGCAGATGGCAGCTGTGTGCTTGTGGACAGCAGCAGCGGCGCTCAACTGCTCAAATGGTCAGCACACACAGCAGCAGTACAGAGTGTGCTTTGGAGGGCACCACCGACAAGCAGCAGCAGCAGCAGCAGCAGCGAAACAACACCGCCACTGCAGCATCCGCCAGATGCAGCAAATGCTGTGGCAGCCGATGACCAGCAGGACCACCACAATGGTCTGGAAGCTGCCGCAGGTGACAGCAGCAGCAACGGGGTCATCGGCAGCCATGGTGACAACATCAACGGCGGCGGCTGCGGTGATATCTGCCTTGCTGGTGATGGGGAGGGTGCGGCAGATTGCGTGCAGCAGCAGCAGCAGCAGCAGCAGCAGCAGCAGCAGCAGCAGCAGCAGCAGCAGCAGCAGCAGCAGCAGCAGCAGCAGCAGCAGCAGCAGTGTGTGGTGACAGCAGGTGCTGACAAGTCTGTGAAGCTGTGGCAGCTGCTGCAGTGGCTGCCCCAGCAGCAGCAAACCGCTGCACCTGCAGCAGCGGCAACCGAGGCTGAAGCTGCCGCCAGCACAGATCCAGCAGACACGCCTCTTCCCGCAGCAGCAGCAGCAGCAGATGACGCAGCAAACACAGCAGATGCTGTTGCAGTGCCAGGCCCAGAAGTGAGCTTGGCTGCTGCTGCAGTAGTACGGCAGCCGAGCAGCGGGGGCGGCGGCTGGCAGCAGGGCAAGCACAGCAGCATCTACTATGCGGCTGTAGCGCTGGTGCCTGGCAGCATGATGGCTGATGGCAGCTGCCTGGTGCTGATGAATGGGATGGCTGGTGGGGTGCTGCTGGCAGCAATGGTGCCAGGTGAGGGCTCATGTTAGGTCAGCTTGCTGTCTGCTGTCTGTTGCAATGGTGTGCACATATGTGAGCTGCGGCGGCTGTGTGTTGGTGATGCCAGGGTGCGTTTGACTTTGCTATGCGATTGACATGCGCATGATGTCAAACAGGTGTATATATTTATGCACTAATCCTTCGTGACAGGATGACTATGTGCACGCTTTTGTAAAGCAAGCGTCACTTGCCCGCCAGCGTCTGGCAGGCTGTCAAGCTGAACCAGACCGCGCGTGTGCTCGGCCCTGTGCTGCAGGCAACATGGCGTGCCACACAGCTATGATGAAGCCGCCACACAGCCGCACCATCTACCAGCTTGCTGTGCTGCCTGCACAGCAAACGGTGCAGCAGCAGCAGCAGCAGCAGCAGCAGCAGGTATTTTCTGGAAAGTTCACGGTGCTGTCTATCTCCATGGACAGGTCACTGGCTGTGTCAGAGCTGGCCATCCAGCCAAAAGAAGTGCCAGCAGCAGCAGCAGCAGCAGCAGCAGCATCAGGCACATCAGAGGCGCCGCACACAGCAGATGCAGCAGCAGCAGGCCCAGCAGGTGAAGCAGCAGGGACTGTGGATGCACCTGCAGCTACCCCAGCAGATACCGCTGCTGCAGATGCTGCTGCTGCTGCTCAGCCTGCGCCAGCAGATACCGCTGCTGCACCTGCTGCTAAAGCTGCTAGCAAGAAGAAGGGTGGCAAAGCAGGAGAAGCAGCAGGAGCGGCAGGAGAGACCCTCATCCCAAGCCTAGGTGGTGCATCTGCAGCAGCAGCACCAGCAGGCTACAAAGCAGCCGGCTGCAAGGTGTTGTGGTCCTGTCAGGGCCTGGGGGGCTATGCATATGCTGTGGCAGCTCAGCATCCCTCACCAGATGTGCTGCGGCCGCCACCGCAGCATACACCTGTAAGGGTGGCTGTGGGCTGTGGGGACAAAACTATCAGAGTGCTGACACTAGGAGTGCGGCAGCAGCCGGATAGCAGCAGCAGCAGCAACGCAGAGGCAGGATGTGTGGCAGCACACAGCGGCGATGGCAGTAATGCCATAGGTGTGCAGTCTGAAGACGCAGCACCAGCTGCCAATGGCATAGGTGGGACTGCTGTGCTTGTTGCAGCAGCCCAGCAACTTTCACCAGCAGCCAGCAGCAGCAGCAGCAGCAGCAGTGCAGTGACCGGAGGCCAGGGCATGCCAGCAGTTTGCAGTGAGGTGCAGCCGGGTGCGCAGCAGGCGCAGCTGCTGTGGCGCAACTTGCAGGACAAGGTGCTGGCCCTGGCCTGGCACCCCACCAACCCTCGTGAGTGACCTGTGGCTGCACTGCATGACCTGCTTCATGCTGCAATACAGTATTGCAAGGCATTGCACAATTGGAGCAGCCAGCCGCTCCCTTGTCCTGCCTCTGGCTTCACTGCGCTCCAGCCGGAGTATCGCTCTCACCAGAGGTACATCTATCTGCTTGCACAATGCACGCCAGCAGCTGCATGTGTGCACAGGCACCCCTGGGTACACCCACATCACTGCTTTGGCCCAACCCTCTGCTGCTGCAGGCTTGCTGGCGTATGGCTGTGCTGACGGCACGCTTGGTGTGTTTGACGTGGCCTCTGACCAGTCACGCATCTACAGCAGGCGCCACGGAGGCCCAGTCACACACCTTGCCTGGCAGCAGCAGTGGCAGCAGCAGCAGCAGCAGCAGCACTTGGATGCAGCACTTGAGCCAGTGGGGGCTGCTGTTCTGTACTCTCTTGGTGGCGAGGGTTGCCTGCTGTCTTGGCCGTGCATTTCAAGCCCGGCTGGCGATGCTGCAGCTGCTGCAGCACACCCGCGCGATGTTGGCGCGCAGCTGCAGCAGCTGCTGGCAGCGCATAAGCCAGGAGCAGCAGCAAGAATGGGAGCAGCAGCAGCAGGGGCAGGTGCTTCAGATGTGATCTGGAGCTGCTGCGCATGGCATGGTCAGGGGCAGCTGATGGTTGCAGGCACAACACGTGGCCAGCTGCTGCTGGTAGGCCCTGCAACAACAGCATCATCATCATCAGCAGCAGCAAGTGGCCCAGCTGGAGCAGCTACAGCCAGCAGCCGAGCATCTGTTAGCGGCAATGGCAGCAATGCTGCGAGTTGGCGGCGCAGCGGTGACTCCCAACAGCAGCACAGCAACAACAGCAGCAATAGCAGCGCGTGGTTGCTAGCAGACAGCGTAACAACTGCTGCAGGCTTGCCGCTGGTAGCTGCAGGCTGGCAACCTAACCCAGCAGCAGCAGCAGCAGCCGCAGGAAGTGCTGTGTCTGCGGCGCCAGGTGGCCACGTGTTAGCTGTGCTAGACAGGCAGAATGTATACCTGCTAGCATGCACAACTTCACATCACCATCAGCAGCAGCATGGTTCAGGAGTGGCAGGCAGCACCAGCAGCAGCGAAGCAGCCGGCAGCAGTGCTGCTGGGTTGCAGCTAGTGCTGCTCAGCAGCTGCACTGTACCAGGTGCCAGCAAGCTGCAGCTGGCCAGTGTGGCCTGGAGTGACGCTGGCACTGTGTGTGTGGGTGACAGTGAGGGCGGCTGCCAGGTGCTGCAGGTGGGCCTGCCAGCTGCGTGTGCAGCTTTTGTGTGCAGGCAGGGCTTGGCTGCAGCAGGCAAGCAGTTGCAGGGATTGCACGCAGCATTCGGCTGCACGGGTGTTTGTTTGTGCATTCGGCGTATGTGCTTGCTGAGTGTGTTGTGCAACATGCATGCTGCAATTCCACCTTGCTGCTGCCCCTGGATTTGTAGGTGACGGCTGAGCAGGCCCTGCTGCCGCTGCGGCGCCTAGCAGGCCACATGCACGGCATCAGCTGCCTGTCTGCCGTCCCAGGCTGGCCAGGCCTGCTGCTGTCTGCCTCCCTGGACCAGACAGTACGCAGCTGGCAGCCAGGCAGAGAGGCCGGCAGTGCAGCGCTGCTGCTGCTGCCTGCTGCAGAGGCAGCCGGCAGTGCAGCTGCTGCTGTTGGCGAGGCATGCAGTGGGAGGGCTGCAGTCGCTAAGGATGAGCGCGCTGCTGAAGTGGCAGCCGCGGCTTTGACAACTGCGCCAGGTGCTGATACAGCAGCTGCCGCAGCTAGTGGTGATGCAGCAGCAGCAGCAGTGCAAGGTGCAGTTGACAGTGCTGGAGATCAAGCAGCAGCAGCAGCAGCAGCAGCAGCAGCACAACAGCCGCTCGCGGGCTCACTTGATGCCACAGCCCCACCGCCAGCCCCCAAGCCCAGCGCTGCTGGTACCTCTGCCAGTACCATCACCAGCAGCAGCACCGTCCGCAGCACTGGCACTGGCAGCAGCAGCAGCAGCAGCAGACCGGTCGGCATGCGCCACTGGAAGCAGTTTGTAGTGCCTGGCAGCCGCAGCTTCCTGCCACCCCTGCCAGACCTGAGCAGTGCTGCAGTGCAGCAGCAGGCCCAGCTAGATGTAGTGGCGCTTGCTGAAGCGCTGTACCCTCCACAGCCACTGACAGCACAGGCTGTTGCTACTGCTGGAGCTAGGAGCAGTGGCAGCACTGGCCGCTTTGCACTGTTTAAGCACAGTGTACGGCTGGGTGCACCTGGTCAGCAGCAGCAGCAGGGACAGGCGCCAAATGATGGTGGTGCAGGCAGCAGCAGCAGCGTGTCGGATGCCTTCCACCAGCAGCTGTGCGGTGCTGTGGGCAGCAGCTACAGTGTGGGCAGTTGGCTGCCCAACATGACAGCAGACGTGCCAGAGCTGCTGCTGCAGCACAAGCAGGCCCTGCAGCAGCAGCAGCAGCAGCAGCCACACAGCAGCAGCAGCAGCAACAGCGGCAGCAGTAGCAGCATGGCTGCATCGGGCTCCTCTCCAGGCAGCCTTGCAATCAACCAGGCAGCAATGATGCGCTACATGTGCGGCGACGTTGGGGGCTTCTTACGCGCGGCTGTGTCAGCTGACGTCATAACGCCTGATGTTGTTACTTTGGCAGCAGCTGGCGGCAGTGCTGCCTGGGCTGCTGCTGCAAAGCTGGCAGCAGCAAAGCTGGAGGGGGCTGGGCAGGTGGATGCTGCTGCAGTGTACTTGCTGGCTGCTGGGGAGGTGGGGGCAGCTGCTGCTGTGATGAGGTGAGCTCAGGTGGAGCGCATGTCTGACCGCATGCCATGCATGCGTCATGTTTCACAACCATGCACTGTTGCACCTGGCATTGAGTTGTGCATCATGCGACGCTTGAGTGCAATTTTCCCCCCGTAGTTGGCGGCATCACCAGCCAGCCAGCCTTGCTCTGTTGGTTTCTAGTCTAGGGTGACTTTCAAGGACTGCTCGTGTTGATGTGGCATGTGTCTGCAGGCGGGCACAACGGCAGTCAGATGCTGACGTCATTCTCACCAAGTGGGCTGCATGATGGCTGCCGCAGCGGCTGGACAGCGGCTGAACAGGCGCCTGGGCAGCAGGGCAGCCGTAGGGACTCAGTCCAGGCCAGGCTGGCGGGGAAAGGCCAGGCTGGCGGGGAACCGATGTGACATGGCGCAGATGTCCAACCGTTAGAGTACTGGCTGTACTCCTGCGCTACTGCCCTGCACTTGGACGGCGGTTCCTGGTTGGAGGTTTACCAATGTTTTGACGCTTTGTGGTTATCAGGCCTTGGCGCTGCAACAGCAAGTGTACACGCGCTGCTGTGGCGGGCATCTGATGGCAGTGCGTCGTGCTTGGGGCCCAACTGTGCCGCGAGCAAACATGTGTTCAGCAGCAGCTTGCAGCTTGTCAGCAGCCTTGTAACAATTTGAAGCAGGGCTGTCCAGCTACGCCTGCATGCAACTCCCAAGCATAACACCCTGTGCATCTTGCAGAAGGGGCTTTTCTGACGCTGTTCAGACTGGTGATCACACTGGTGATGTTGAAATCGTCACGCAGGTATACTTCTGTTACTTTTCAAAGTCGACTTTGTGCTGACGTCAGCACATTATGTGCCCCTACTTGCAAGCCCTTCGCAACACGTTAGGCGTACTAGCCCACTCCCAGAACCCTGCCTCTGCCCCTGACAAACCCCCGCTCAGCGTCCCTTGCTGCAGGGAGCTGGCGATCAAACACAAACACAAAGCACGGGCCGCCGCCGCCATGCCATGAACCATAAGAAAGCATCAACTCGAGCCTGCACCAGCTGTACTCTCAACACAACACGAAAGCCAGCTGGCCTGCCTGTGAGACAAAGCACACAATGGCAGCGTGGATGCCAGTCTGCTGCACGACGTCAACAGTGTCAAGCAGAGCCACACCTTCTGCCGCACACGCCGTCGAAACCAAAAATGCCGACACAGGCAGTGCAGAAACTGCTGCACATGCCTGGTGCAGCGGCCAGCAGCACCCTGCTGAGCACACTGGTGCCTGCTGCTTGCGCTGCACGGCTGCCTGCCTCCTGCGCCGCTGCATGCACAGCAGCCACTGCATGGCAATACATCCAGCAGCAGCGCCTCACCCCATGTCAGCGCCGCAACATGAACCGGCGCACCAGCAGCCAACCTGCTCAAGCCTCAACGGCCTGACAACCCAGGCCGCCTGGCCTCATGAGGTATTCTTGCAAGCCTCCTCACAACACCCAGGCCTACACGCTGTGGCACCGCCAGGCTTCAAGCAGAAGCCCACAACGCTAGCACAGATGCACAAACAGGGCCACCACCACCACCTCCTGCTGCAGCAGCAGCCAACCGCAGCCACTGCCGCTGCTGCTGCTGCCGCTAGCCTCTCCGCCGCCACCGCCGCCGCCCGCCGCAGCCACCGCTTATGCCTTGGTTGCTGGCGCGCCCACGACCGCATTCGCCAGCGTGAAGGTGCGCACGCTGAGCTGCTTGGCCTTCTCCGCGAGGCTCTCCTGCATGCTGCTGCTCTGCATGCCCATCACCACTGTCCCCGCCTTGCTGTCGATCTTGGCGTTGAGCCGCGCGGACAGGATCAGGTTTGCGATCCACTTCTCTGCTGCCTCTTTGTCCATGTTGAGGCGCTCGCTCAGCATGTCGATGTTGATGCACTGGTGAATGCGGCAGTAGGTCTCGAAGATGAAGAGCCGCGCAGACTCGAGGAACTCGGACTTGATGGCGGTGAGGAAGTAGTCGTGCTCGATGACGCTCTCGCACTCAATCAGCTTCTGCTGCGCGCCGTCAAAGTCGTAGTGCACAAAGAGGCACTCCAGGAACTGCGGCAGCGGTGGGTCAGAGGCGAGGGATGAGCAACATAACAGATATCTATGCTTGTTTTTCGTTTTTTGCAACAGCACAGCAGAAGGCACACTAGCCGGCAGGCAGGAACAACATAGTGCACACATGAAAGACGGCATCTGCCGGTTCCAAAAGCGGTAAATGCACTTTGCTGTGCGTTGTGTTGGTCACAGAGCACCATGCAGCAGCAACCACGGTGCCGCCCATCACCTTTCCTATGCAACTGGGTCGCAATACTGGCCATCCAGCAACCCACAGAGTAACGTACGAAGTAACTTGTAACATGTTACATAACAACACCCCGGCCGCACCTGCGTGATGGGGTCGCTGTACTCGTAGCTCTCCTGCTGGATGACCTTGATCAGTTCGCGCAGCACGTTGCGGCGCTTGCGGTTGACCACCACAGCCGCCGCCAGGTACCGCAGCAGGTGCTGCGCGTTGATGGTGATCGCCGACATGTAGGCCGGCTGCAGGAACAGGTCAATCAGCGCGTTCTTGCCGTTCTCCGTGTTCCAGAACACGTGCAGGCTCCAGTGCATGAGCCAGGTGCGCTGCTGCAGCTGCATCAGCGGCGTGGCAAAGGACTGGTTGTCCAGGGACTCGCGCAGCCGCAGCAGCGCCTCCGTGGCTGCCTCGTAGTTCTGAGTGAGCGTGTCAGCCGCCAGCTTGCCCCACTGCACGCTCATGTTGCGCTCGCTGGTGGTGCACAGCGGCTTGTACGCCTGCAGCAGGGAGGCAGCAGCAGCGCGCAGGGGAGGCACGCAGGCAGCGGGTGCAGGATTTATTAGAGGCATAGCAGGACGCAACATAACCGTGACGTGTTGAGTACACGCACGCGAGTGAGCATCTGGGCACGCCACTGAGACGGCGGCTGCTGCTGCTGCTGCTGCTGCTTGTCAGGCCCGCGCAACCGTCGCCTGCTGCGCGCACAACTAGGGGAGCCCTGCTGTGATTGGTGTGCTTGCTGCTGGTTGCGGTGCCAAGCACGCTGGTGTGTGGTCCTGGGTCACTATCGGAACCTAGTACACAGAGGAAGGCTGCATCCCTACTGCCTCCTCTGGCTGCACTGCGCATGTGTCGCACTGTTGCAACTGCCCACGCTTCTCAGCTGTGAATAGCTGATGAATGGGCGTTTACGAGCACGTGCCTTTTAAGGTCGTGCAGCAGATTGTAGCAGCTATTGCTGGGTATGGCGCTGCGCCTGTGCCTAGGCCTGACACTGCTAGCCATCAAACAAGTGCCGTGCTGCATGCTAGTACCATACTGTCGTACTGCATGCTGCTGCATGGACCGCTGCTTTTACAGTCCCGACTCCTCCTCCCTGCTGCTATGCCTGCCACACCACCTAGTGCCACTCCTTTTGCCGCACCACTGCAGCTGCCACTGCACGCTGCTGCTGCCACTGCTGCTGCTGCTGCACTTGCCCCTGCCGTTCCAGTCACCAAACACTCTCTGCGCACCTGCAGTAGCTCCGAGGCCATGCTGTAGTTGCCGCAGTCGAACTGGAACTTGGCGAACTGGTACAGCGCCTCTATTTGCTCCGGCCCGATGTCAAACTCCTCCTTGAGGAACTGCAGGTTGAACGCGCGGTCCTGCCTGCGAGCATGAAGCGAGTTGGCGTGATGGGTTATTGTGGTCAGCAACAGGCCGAGAAGAACGGTGCTGCGCATCAGCAAGCCTGACTGCAATGAAGGATTGGGTGTGTATGCGGACGAAGAGTAGTAACATCTGGGTTGTGCCGTGCGCAGCGCAGTGACCGCTGCGTAGCGTGCTGCTGGCTGCAGTGCGTTCGGCATAGCATACAAGAGGCTGTTGCAGCAGCTGGCGATGCGGGTGTGGCTGGCTATTGCAATCTTGAACGATTTGATTATGACTGCAACGATCTGTGCTGTCCACAGTACGGCATCAGGTGTCTGCCCAGTCTACCCGCCAACAGCAGCAGTAGCAGCAGCAGCAGCAAGCAGGGGTTGCCCAGGCCTGACACAGCTGCAGCCTGCCCAGCCAGCTGGGCCACACGTGCCTGAAGTTGCGGATCACGTTGGAGTTGCTGAGGCAGCCAATGATCGGATCCACTGCCTTCTGCAGGCTGCGCAGGCGATTCACCACCTCTGTGCGGCGTTCCATCATCGTTGCTGGCACCTCGTCTGTCTGGTAAAGCTCCTTGTGGATATCCATAGCGAAATCCACCATGTTTGTGTTCTGCAGCAGCGCTATCTTGGCCCGCATGATGTCCTCCTCATTGTACACGCCCTTGTCTTGCAGGAACTCGAGCAGGGGAAAGCACAGGTGCTTGTCTAAAAAGCGTGCAAGCGTGCTGCTCAACTCGTAGCTAGCCATGGCTGCTGGCTGCTTCAGAAACAGTGCAGTGAACGAGTTCGAGCGCGGGGTGAGAAGACGGCTGGCAGCGACAGCCTGGAACACTCAATCAACTGATCGCTGCTTTGAAGGAAACTCTGTTCTGCACGCACTGTATCCTCGTGCGCCAGCCTGCAGAACTTTGGCCAGTAACACGCCAGGTAACAACTCAATGTGCTGCTGCCTATTAGGCGTCTGCCTGCTGCTCCGAACTCCCTCTTTCCTCTCGTGCGTTCCTGACTGAATTCAGCGGAGTTCAAGATGGTGGGCACATAGGCGGGCTCGATCGCCGGCAGCCAGGCAGCAGTAGCAGCAGTCTGCAGCGGTGGCTGGGTGGTGCAGGAGCAGTGCAATATGCCTACTGTAGCTTGAAAAGGCAGCCTGCGTCTTGCGGTCGTCTTAGGCTGGGAGCTGTGGTGGGCTCACCATCGATGGCACTCGCCCTTGCTGCTGCAGGGTCGCGTGCGCACCAAGACCGTGAAGAAGGCTTCTCGGGTTATCATCGAGAAGTACTACAACCGCCTTACACTCGACTTTGACACCAACAAGCGAGTATGTGAGGAGATTGCCATCATTCAGTCCAAGAGGCTGCGCAACAAGATCGCAGGCTTCACCACGGTATGCTGCATGCTGTTATGATAATGAGAACTGGATAGAGCTTTGGGCCCGGCCCCGGGCCAAGCTGCACGCTGGGGCTTCAGCAACAGCCTCAAACCAACATCAGCAACAGCAGCTGCAGGGACAGCAGCAGCCACATCAACCTGTGTGTGCACAGTATCAGGTAGCAGGAAGCCACCTGTCATCGTCAGCATATGAGCTGCATACCCATCTAGTCAACTCGGTCCTTGTAGCTGCTGCAACTCAAGCCTGCCGTCTTACACCCTTACACAAGAGAGTGTGCTGCTGACATGGTGCTTTCATATATTGCTGCGCGCAGCACCTGATGAAGCGCATCCAGCGTGGCCCTGTGCGCGGCATCTCTCTGAAGCTGCAGGTGCGTGGAGCAACAGCAGCAGCAGCAGCAGCAGCAGCTGTGGTGGCGATGGCACAGACAGCAGTGCTGGACAGTTTTTGCAGCAGCTGGGCAGCAGCTGTGGCAATGGATGTGCGATAGCAGCACAACCAGGGAGACAGCTGCAATAGTGGTTACAAAGCGTGCAGGGAAACACCATGCACAGCAACTGCAGCAGCAGGGCAGCAGCAGCAGCTGCGGTTAGGTTCTCAGCTGCCACAGCAGCAGTGTTGCGAGCAGCAGGACAGTGCCAGTGGGCATCACCCACAGCATTGAGCAGCAACAGGTCGTGGACACTTGCCTCCACCTGTGTGGCAGGAAGCATGTCATGCTGGTTTTTGTGCCGCTTGCGCATGGCAGGCAGACACACCAGGATGCACTGCAGCAACGCTGTTCAGCTAGCAGCAGGCAGGTAGCAGTGCCACAGTTCAGCACAGCACTGTGGCAGCCAGATAGCAGCAGCAGGCGCAATCGGTGAGGTGCATCCATGTCCCTGTGGTGGGAGCTCCACTGCTGCAGAAGGCTGCATGGTCATGTGTGCACGCTGCGCATGTCTCATATCTGCTGCTGCTGCCCTGCAACCGGCTTGCGCGTGCTGCTGCTGCTGCTGCTGCTGCTTCCTGCTGCAGGAGGAGGAGCGTGAGAGGCGCATGGACTTTGTGCCGGAGGAGTCTGCTGTCAACACAGAGACCATCGAGGTGCGGCAGCGGCTGCAGCTGCGGAAGCATTGGTCTGCACTTGGCGGCTAGCGGCAAGCAGCTGGATGCAGCTGTGCACACGTTTGTGGCTTCCCCTGCAGCAAACAGTGCATGCGATGGCAGCAGGCGACCTGCGGCTATGCTATGGCATAAAGCATCGAAGCAGTGCGTGGTGGGACAGCGTCTTAGCTGGCAGGCGCAGCAGCAGTGCTGTGAGGCCGCAGAAGTGGCAGCGCAGGCACAGCAGCAGCGCACATATCCTGGCACACACATCAGCTGCTCAGCGCATTGACGCATGTGTGCATCTGACCTGTTTTGCTGCTGCCGCTGCTGCTGCTGCTGCTGCAGGTTGACAGGGACACCCTGGACATGCTCAAGGCCATCAACATGGCCTCGCTGCCAGGCGTGACCATGCAGCAGGTGAGCGCGCGCTGCACCAGCGCATGCTTTGTATAACGCAATAGTAGACAGGCGGTGTGTTGGAGTACTGCAACTGTTGTGGTTATCTTGCCTGGTAGCAGCGCAACACATGCTTGCTGCACTGCTGGACCAATCGAACCCCGGCCCGGCCAAGTTCTGTGTTATCTGTGGCATTGAATTGTCGGCCGCGTAGGGCAATTATTGGCTGGCACTGTCATAAGCAACAGCACTGCATGCATGCGGAGATTGTAGGAACGCTGTCTTGCATTCCAAGCACGGAACATTGTTGTCCCTTATGTGCTGCGCAAACGTTGGCAGCGTGCAGGGCGGGGGCCCCTGACAGTGCACCAAATGTGCTAGGCACCTCCTGTTCATGCGCTCAAGCGGCGGATATGTGCAGCTTCACAAACCCAACATGTGTGTGGTATGCTGCTGCTTCTTTTGTTATTAGGGGGAGTTGTGCTGCATCTTACAGTCACGTGTGCTGCTGCTGCCTGCAGGCCGCCACTGGTGGTGGTGCCCCTGCTGGCGGCTTCAAGGGCGGCTTCCGCAAGTGAAGCAGCCGCAGCCGCATCATGCGCCTGAGCGGTGCATGACAGCACGTTAGATGCTTGTAACCTTACTGCTGCTTCATATCAATGGACCCACAACACGGAAGATCAGCGATGAATGGCACTGCTGCATCCTTCGCAATTGTGGCGGGGGCACAGGACAGGATGCGCAGCCATGATGGCCCAGGGCCCATCTGGCTTTGCGACTGCCGCAACAATGTAGCAGCAGATATTTGCTACAGGTTTATCAAGCAGTTTGTACTAGTTCACACTGCACAGCAGCTCGTCTGTTCAACTGTGTGCAACTGTACATTACCAACACCATGAGTGCACACACACTCTTGCACAGTATTGCTGACAAAGCGCAGGCGCTAGTGTGGTTCTAGCGGCTGATCACGACTCGGACGTATAGGGATCAAGCATTGCAAGGCAGCAGCAATATAACATGTAAAAGGGAAAAACGATTTCACGAAAACGCAGTGTTGAAACTCTTGACTTGGTTGCTCCGTGGTCAGCAGGGCAGATGATACACTACTAGTGTTGTTCCTCAAGCGGCTTGAGGAACAAGGCAGCAGATATGTCCAGTGTACAGTGGGTAGTCACAGGGCTTGTTGCGCAATATGATAGAGACTCTGCTGCTGTCTTGCTGATCCTGTATCACCCAAATGTACTGCTATGAAGACAACCATCCTGCTCTGCATGTCCACGGAAGTTGTGGCACCTGCTCTACTGTGGCACTGCCACGCATGTTCAGATGTCAAGAGTCACAACGCATGAACAAATTTTAATTCGCATTCTTAGTTTATAAGTGTGCAGCTGTATTGACGCAAATGCCTGGCAATTCGCGGCGCACTGGCCCTGTACCTGGCGACGAGGGTGCGTGCCTTTTTAGCCATGGTGATTGCCGCTGATTTAAGCAGGTGTTGTGTGGCTTACTTGTTCGCTGTAATTGCTGCTTTTAGTACAGCAGTTGTTGATGTTGCATAGGCGATGCTGGCTTTCTGACTTGCAGATCCAGCAGGTGGAGTGCAATTCCGACATGCATGGCTTCAGTGCTTGCCCTGGCAGACATGCATGAGATGTTACATTGGCAGCAGCTTGTTCGCAGTGAACATGTTGATGAGATGTCGACGGAACACTGAGGTTCGGAGATGATTATCACTGTCACTACCTCGTGATATGATTTGGGCGAGCTGAATTTCGCTGGAAAAAATGGCACAATCACATTAAGAAAGCCCTTCAACTACATGATGGCTTCTTACATGCCAATCTAGACACGTAGTCGCTCGAGATGGTGACGTCACACAGTTTGGTCTCTTCTGCGACGTTTGGGTGCACTATCTCCTGAAAGTAGAAGGACGGAATGGTGTAAGTACATATTCGGCTAGAATTGGGCTGCATCAGAAACCGAGCAGTGCTAATCTGAGACGAAGTTCAAAGTGCAAAGCGCGGAACCATGAGCAGTGAGTTGCGAACTTCAATGTGAGTTTCGCCCTCTGGGACGCTGACCGATTAGCACTGTGCTAATGACCATCCCGGGTATGCGGCCAATGCCTATATAAAGCAAGGACGAGGTGTCTTAAGAACCATCAGCTATCTGATTGCGAACATCAATACAACTATACTAAACGTGAATAGATACATAACGTAGACGTCGCTTGAACACCGAAGTCTCCTGTGTATCTAAAGAAGGCCTACACCTACTGAATTACATCAATTGCCGTCCATAGTCATGAGTCGAGCGTGTTTGATCACGCTGGTGGCCTTCGCGGTCATCAGCTGCGCTGCTGCCTCCCGCATCCTGGAAGACGATGCTGCTGGTGAGCGCTCGCGCAGTGCTGTCGATCTTCGATAACGACGTCGCGAAAATTGTACAAGCCGTGTCTCAAAAGCACTTTAAGCTGGGGTGTCTTGCTGTTACTCTGCTGTTACTCTGCTGAGCCATGACCACACTACTGCGTGCTTCCTGTTGAAGTTTCACCACTGACACTCTTGTGCTCGCTGCCACCCGTCCATCTCCCCCTGTCTTTGCAGCCATGGGTCGCGAGCTGCTGCAGGTTAACCGCTACGTCTGCTCCAGCTGGTGCGCACCAAACCAGTGCATCCGTGTCGGCACCACCGGCCTTACCAAGTGCAACAGGTGCAAGAACAACATGAAGCCCATCCTGTCCGGCGCCAACATGGGCCAGTGCGGTGAGCAGCAGCAGCCACCTAGAAGGCATATATGCCCTGGCATGCAGGACAGCAGCAGCAGTGCAACTGTTTGCCCTGACATGCAGCAGGGTCACAGCTCCCTCTCCAGCGCATAGCTGCCTGGCAAAGCACCTCCAGGCAAGCAGCACAGTGCTGTGATTGCTTGTGATCTGAATCCATTACCATGCGTCTTTGTCTTATGTGCTGCGTACATGGCAGGCTGCTATCCGCAGCACAACAGCCTGCATATGTGTGCTGTGCTTCATAGCGCCAACAAGTGGCATTCTATGTTTCGTGGTCTGATCCAGATTGTCACCTGTAACGCATGCAGGTTGCCCCGCTGGCACGTATTTCAAGTCCGCCGCCGACGAGGTTGTTAGTGGTGATGGGACGGGAGACTGCATCCCTTGCGAGTTTGGCTCTTACTGCTTCAAGCAGCTCACCTGGGTGGCCAACACCGCTTCTGGCACTGTGGGCAAGACTGCATGCTCTGCTGATGGCAGCCTGACCACCAGGACAAGGCGCTCCACCTCCATCTGGGACTGCGGTGAGTAAGCTGAGGCCGGCGGGCCTCAGGCCTTTGCATGCCTCAAGCCTCAGCATGCATTGCAGTGGCGACGTGCACGTAGAAGCATGGGTGCGTTGGTTGCCCTCAGGAGCCCGCAGCCATGGCACAGCAACTGCATGAACGCACTGGGATAGCAGCACCATCAGCATGTAGACTTGTTGTTGCCCTTGCCACAATGTTGCTGTTGGGCGGTGCCAGTATGTTCATGTATAAAATGAATTTACACACCCAACGAGTCCTGATGTACTGCTGCTGCCTGCCTTCCTGCTGCTTTTCAGTCAACGGGGGTGGCTATTATCTGACCGTCACTGGATCAGGCCCCACGGCCACCGCGTGTGCTGGCAACACTTACGCTGTTGCCAAGAGCAAGCAGACGGCATGCACTCCCTGCCCCGCCGGCATGGTTATCCCAGATAGCCTTGGCCTGCCCCGTGACAGAGCCACATCATGCCAGGTGCCACCCGGCTACTTCCTGAAGTCTCCTGGACAGATTGCGCCATGCGACCAGGGCTCCTACCAGGACAAGTACCTGAGCCAGCAGGCAGCCGCTGTCAGTTCTTGCACGCCCTGCGAAGAGGGCGTCACCACTCAGGACAAGGCCTCTACAGAGGCGAAGGACTGCAAGTGTGAGTGCCACTGCTGCCGCTGAGTTGCAGAATATGTCTGTGCTGCTGCAACAAAACCGCTTGCGTGGAATGCCAGCATGACCGCTTCCAGCTGGCTGTCAACATGCAATGCCACCAGCAAGGTCTGATGAACAGCGCAGTTGTTGCCAGATCTGCCTAAGTGCACAGCACCAGGTGTGCATTGGAGACATGACCCCAGGCCTAATCATCTGCTGTGCACTGCAATTCCCTGACTCACTGCAGTCGTCAAGCCTGGCTACGTTGCAACCACGTCAACTGATGCCACTGGCGTTACCGTTGCCGTCCTCTGCCCACAGGGCTGGTTCTGGTGAGTGACTGGGACTGCTGTGGCAAACACCTGGAGCCAAACCTGCTTGGCATTCTCCTCAAGTGTCCTTCTAGCTGCTGATGCACAATGTCACAGCACACACTGATGCAGACCAGTGACACTGCGCACTTGGTTCTGCTGTGCTATGCAGCAAGGCAGTGTGGAGATAACACTGTTAGCATGGGCAGTGGCAGATACTTGTGTCTTTATTCTGCAGGCCTCGCTGCTATGTCTGCTTTCTCACATTGCCTCGCACGTGCTGCCGCTGCTGCTGCTGCTGCTGCTGCTGCATTCAGCCCCGGCTCTGACACAACTTCGGATGGACGCGCAACAGCTGTCACCATCACCCCGCTGACCTTCGACGGCAACAATGCCATCACAAACTCTGTATATGTGTCAAGCGTCACAGGCACCCTCCTCACTGCCAAGATCACCAAGTGCAGCAACACCGCCTGGACCAAGACTGTGGGTGCCACTGCATCTGACCAATGCAGTAAGTGTCACGCACTGCAGGCTGACCCACTCCAAACACATTTGTAGCTTGCAGGCTTCTGCGATAATAACAATCAGCAGCACGCTGTTGAGTGGTCAAGAGGTTCTCCCTAAGTGGCGTTGCATGGCACCACATGCAATAAGTAGCAAGCATTAGTAAGCTACCTGCACGGCACCTCACCCACCTGCTGCTGTGCTCCCGCACGGCACCTCACCCACCTGCTGCTGTGCTCCTGCACGACACCTCACCCACCTGCTGCTGTGCTCCTGCGACTCTGTGCCTGCAGTGGTCCCACCGGGCTTTGAGATCCCAGCCGGTGACGGCACAGCTGCAATTGCACCGTGCGGTGATGGCATGTTCAGGGCTAATTGGATCTCAGTCGCTGCAGCTGCTGCCAACAAGTGTGTTGCCTGTGGCACCGGCATTGCGGCCGAGGCCATTGAGCCCATCACCCTCTACTCGTTGAACACAAACACAGACTACGATCAGTTGAACATCAAGGTCAAGGCATCCAGCAAGTCATGCTGTGAGTGGCGTCACTTGCAGCCTTAGCAACAAACTAGCTACCCTAATGCATGTGCACTGCGGCAGCACCTTGGCAGGCACGCCTTGCTGCCTGAAGACGTTTCACATGCCATAGTAACACTGCCTCTGGGGCTGCTCAACTTTGCTTTGTACTGCCGCCAGAAGAGGCACTGCTATGCCACAGAAGCCACCTATGCCTAGTTGCTGACCCACCAGCGTGCCCACTGTTGTTGTTGCTGCTGATGCTGCTGCTGCTGCTGCTGCTGCTGCTGCTGCTGCTGCTGCTGCTGCTGCTGCTGCTGCTGCTGCTGCTGCTGCTGCTGCTGCTGCTGCTGCAGACATTGTGCAGGGCCAAGGCATGTACTATGTCTCCTCAGGCACCGGCAGCATGATCTACAAGGCCAGGAACTGCGGAGCAGGCACCGGCAATGTTGCTGACTCCTACGGCGTGGCTGACAAGGTGTACGGCCTCGCACAGAGCCCCTGCAAGCTCTGCCCTGCCGGCACCCAGGTCAGCATATCGCTTGCAGGAACCGACGCTACCTACGGTTCGTACCTTGCTGCTGGCCAGGGCTTCTTCAATCCTCTGGCGTGCTTGACCAAGCCTGGCTACGGCTGGGATGGCCGCGTCGCCACGGCCTGCCCCAAGGGCTGGTACAACACAGGCAACAACTACCTCGCTTGGTGAGCAACCTTACAACACCGCTCTGTGCCATCACAGGGCTCTGCTAGTGAGGCCGCCAAGACCTCGCAATGCACTTGCAGCACAGTTAAGTTGTTTGCCCCTGACAGCGAGGACATCCTGCCAACAAAAGTTGTGTGGCAGTTGTGCATACTCGTTGTGTGACCTATTACGTCAAAAGTTATGGTTTAAAAAAGCGTGCACCTTTCAACTACCGCTGGCTGCTGAAGCTTGTGCTTTGCTGTTGACTGCTGCTGCCCACTGTTCTGCAGCACCCAGTGTGGTTATGGCCTGACCACTGCAAACACTGCTTCAATCAGCAGTACCTTCTGCCTGTCTGCCCCCGGCTTTGGCTATTATGATGGCACGAATTGGGCTGCTCAGGACGGCAAGATGCAGCTGTGCCCAGCTGGTGAGCTGACCGCTGTTGCAGCTTGCATATCCATTGATGCACGGCCAATCAAGCTGCTGGAAAGTGTGCTGCATGCTTCGCAGATGCGACAAATGTCGGTGTTGATAGTGCAACATATGTATGTACGGGCGGGTGCAAAATCCTCTCTTGCTCACTGTCTGAACCTTGCACACTGCAGGCACCTACAACTCTGCTGTGCAGACCCCGGTCGAGTGCACCTCCTGCAATGATTACCGGGCTAACACTTGGACAGAAGAAGATGGGTCAGACGCAAACACAGACTGCACAGGTGCGCAGCTGTTTGCAGCAGCATACATCGCCAGTCGCATGACTGAGGCCATGCAGGTCAATGTCCAAATAGGTCTGCAGCGAAATCGCACAAATGGCATATACATCGCCAGATGTATCAGCTGGGGACTTCTGCTGCAACCCCTGAGGCATGCGTCCCGACAGGATGCATGTGCGTATGCACTCCATTGTCTGGCCATGCCACCATGACTTGCTGCTCACGACACCTGCTGCTGTTCTGGCCTGCGCCCCTCCCCAATCCCATCCCGTCCCATCCGCGCAGTCTGCAAGGCCGGCTACGGCAGTGCAACAGACACCACAAGCTGCGGAGCTTGCGGTGGAGACGATGTGGATGGCACCTACGGCCCACCAGGCAGGTCCAGCAGCGAGCTCGGATGCGTCGCCTGCCCTGCAACCACGGTTGGCTTCCAGTTCTTTTACGAGGGCGCGCCACAGTTGTACACGCCCAAGCCCAAGGCTGCAGCAGGAGCCACAGATGCATCTGACTGCGTGGCTGCCATGGCCCAGATTGAGGACGGCCTGTGGTACCTGGGCTCAGCTGCAGCTGGCACGGTGACCACAAAGGCGACCCTTGCATTGTGTGCCCAGGCTTGCCTGGACAGCACGTCATGTGTCATGGCTGCGTACGACTACTCCACTGGAACGAACAACTGCGACATCTTGACAATCACCGAGGCTGGAACTGAGTGAGTTCACTGCTGCTTCGGTTGTGACATCTATGCTGTCGCATTTGCATGTGTCATTGCCGAGCAGCGGCAGATCTGCCCTGCGTGTTGCAACCTTGACTGACTACAGCCCGGGGCATGCTGTTGCACTCGCAGCGCTGCTGCCGTAAAACTGCTTCAGCCAGTTGTGAACAATTTACTTAGCTTGGCGCGTTGTTGCCACGTTATTGCCAGCAGAACCTGTGCAGGCCTCGGTGCCTATGTTGTTGTTTTGAGTCGTAGTCGTAACCACTTGTGGCTGACCACACTGCGTGCTCCGCTGCTGCGCTGCTGCTGCTGCTGCTGCTGCTGCTGCTGCTGCCTGTCTTTCCCTGCAGTGCTGTCATCACCGCCTTCAAGGCCGTGCCCTCCTCCGATGTGAGCCAGGCCCGCAAGCTGCAGACCGCCAAGCCCAAGGCCGTGTCCACCGGCATGTACACCCAGTGGAAGTATGATGGCATCGCTACCGCCACAAAGATCGGCACCCAAACAGCTGCCACAGCTACCAGCAAGGGTGAATGCTTTGATGCATGCGATGCTCAGGACAGCTGTGCTGGGGTTGTCTACAAGAAGGCAGACAACACTTGCGTGCTCATCACAGGAGAGACTGCCGCTGATGGTGCCAATTTCGCCAAGCGCTCCCTGACCAAGGCCGTGCCAAGCAAGTTCACCCTTGTGCAAGCCCCCTAGATGATGTGACAGGACTGCACTGGCAGCATGCTGCGGCATGCGGCCCATGGCTGGATCATGTGTCTGCTAGTGCTGCTGCTGCTGCAGGCAAGCACACATGGAAAGGTTTCTGGAGCAGCAGCACATACGCAGTATTTGTGTTGTGTGCCAATGTGTATGTGTGCGTTCACGCACTGCATGCCAAAAGAGGTCTGTGTGGTCTGCTGACGTGGATTCTACGATTTGAGGTTGTGTGTGGCGGAGAAGTGCATGTGCCGCATGCAAAGTTTGCATGAGCATGTGCCACATTGTGTGATGAGCCTCCCAGGCATGCCACGCAAAATTGCCACACAGCATTCCTTTGTGCATGTTTACACATGCCTTTTGATTTGCTTGATAGAGATCATACTATCCTTTCTTAGCACGATGGGCTATAGCAGAGAGTGGACGACCACACAGGACCCCCTATGCTCTTCACATGCAATTTGCTGTGGATGCTGTGTCACCAACATGCGTTGGTGCGCAGCAATTAGCATCGGATTATGCTGGGCTCTGGAATTGCTCTGTATTACCTGGTGGCTAGTTTTCAGAACAGCGATGCTGCTGATAGTCTCGTACAATGCCTGCTGCGTGCTAGGCAGAAAGGCTGCTTTTGGCATGTTACATTCTTTGTGTTTTGTGTTGTGTTGCAACCCTTCAGGGGTTAGCAGCTGGGGGCTGGCTGTGTGCTGTTGCGCCACAGCTGTTAGGTTGCCCCAAGGCGCGTTGCATTCTTGTGCACTGTCATGTCGCCTTGATGGTTCTGCAGTTACACCGCTGGCTTGAATTAGCATGCGCCCTTCCCGTAGGTCCTTAGCAGCATGTGCATGCTGCTCACACATCTCCACAGAATTGATTTTCTTAGCATTGTGTGCACCATCCAGCCCTGGATGGGCATGCATGCAGGCACAGGCCACTTGGCAGCTGTAGTGGTTGTGGATTGCTTCACAGGTTTTCCCCACGCGTTTCACAGCCACTGCACTCAGCACAGCTGGGTCCAGAGAGCTACCCCACCAGGAATCAGTCTGCGCGTCATTTGCTTTACACACTGATTGATTATCATTCATTCGATGCCTTACGGCGCGTGTTGCGTGCCTCAAAATGAGTGTTGTGTTCAGGTCACTGTGAGGAGGGCAGCCTGCTGCCTAGGTCGTAGGCTTCTTTTGGATTGTGTGGTTTGCTGGCTGTTGTTCTGCTGCATGGATGCTGCCAGCAATGCCAAAATGTGTACTGGCTGTGAAAATGACCAGGCTGCTCTTGCGGCATCGGCAGAGAATTGCACTTGAAAGAGTTTGGTCTCATGCGCCTCATTGTCTTTGTGGCAGTGCCTGAACAGCGCTTGGTTTGAATGCCAACATCGGAAGTTCTGCGAATAGGACACAAAAGTGTCCTTGTTTGTGGTCATCATGGCATGGTGGTGCTTTCCTGAAAAGGTTTTGCATGCAGCCTTGCGAGAAGGAGAGGTCTGCAGCCGCCAGATATGCAGCAGCCTGTATGGCAGGTGCTGGCAGAGGCTTCAAGTTGATTTAGCGGGTCCTCGGCCTGCTTTGTAACTGTACAGTTGACAAGTCTCTCCATGCACATGAGCCTATAGCTATCATCACAACTGACACCGTGGAAATTGGTGAGGCTAAACCAGCAGTATGTCTTGCTTAATTGATACCTTGTACGACACCCACAGTGCTCGGTTACATACCCCCAAAGCATTGACAGGTGCACCGTGCGCACATGATGTGCTCCAGCAGCTGGCAACACAAGCAGCTTTGCTAGCGCAAGCGCCCTCCAGAGCCACACTCTTTAAACATTCCTGTCCGAACCATTGGCTCGCGGCTGCTTGCGCATGCTCATCTTGCATGAGTTGCAACCCTGCCGAAAGCTGATGGTGAGTTCTTTTAAGCAAAGACATCCGGCAAGTTGCACAGCAAAACATGCATGCGGCAGCGGACATGGCTTGGGGGCTCAGTGCGCCTGCAGCCTAAACCCTAACACCTAAACCATGGGCTGGGGCACTCAGGGTGCCTGCAGTCGCACTTGCCACCCATCAACCCAACACAGTACTGCAAACGCCAGGGGGGTTTTAGTGCAGTACAAACTCTCTGCAGGTGGGCCAACATTACCAGTCTGACGTCACGTTGGTCAGCAGACGCTGGTGCTGTGCAACACCTACAGCGCTTACGCACACCCTCATCTCGCACATTAATGTGTCAATATTGCAATCAACTTGAGGTTTCAAGCCATCAAGGTTTTACACTCCACACAAGACGCCCTGCCACACATACACCTGAGCAGCTCTCTCTCAATCCTCAAAGTCCAGTGCACACGGCCGCAGCGCCTCAGTGATCCGCTGCAGCACCTTCTCCACACGCAGCCTCAACGGCTCAGCATCACACGCAACCTTGCCATGCACGTGATCCACCACCACCTCTACACCATCCACCTGCATCCGGATCTGCCCGGCAGCCTCAATCATTACCACAGGCCCAAACTGCGCAGCCAGCAGAAGTCCTGCAAGCTGCATCTCCGCATGCAGCGCGCCAGCAACATCACCAGCCGCCAGCGCCGCCTGCCGCGCTGCTTCTGCTTTCGCAGCGCCGCTGGGCTCCCCAGCAGCTTGCAGCAGCACTGCCAGCACAGCATCTGCCACGACATCGCCTTTCGAGCCGCCAGCCCACTCTAGCACGACATGGGACTCGTACCCTAGCGCGGGATTGCCGGGGCGGTACCGCACCATGACAATGTCGCCGACACACACCGCCGGCTGGCCGCTGCTGCTGCTGCTGCCATCTGCTGCTGCTGCTGGATGCACTGATTTGACTGGCAGGCAACCGCTGCCCTCTATGCCTTCAAACATGACCTCCAGCGCCAGCCGCACTTCTGAGAAGGGCTTGCTCATGGCCACCGCCTGCCGGTGCATCACCTTGCCTGCAGCGGGCAACGGAGGCCGCCAGGTAACAAGCGGCAGATGCATCGTCAGATATCCTCACCCAAACTGCACACACAGCTGCTGCTCGGCTAAAAATTCAGTTGACCGAAGCTCACTGACCAGCCATGCATGCACAACGGCAACCACCGAAAATCAGCCAGTGTGATTTCGATCTCTGCACCTCTTACGCGGTGTGCTCACCCCACATCTATGTACACCTCCTGGCAAGCAGCGTCACTCAAACCACTCACCCACTGTCAGCTTGGTGAATGTGGACATGTCCTCAGGGTGCAGGATCTGGTCAGCAGCCCCCTGGTGCACCAGCACACCCCTCAGCGCCTGGCCTGCCTTGGCGGGCTGCTCCGCTAGCCTGCCCCGCACTGCTGCGGTGTGCTGCTGCGTGAAGGGGATGAAGATGGAGCTGTCTGTCTTGGGCGTGTGTAGGGTGCGCGTCCAGCCCTTCTGTGCAGCCTCTCGCTCCAATGCCTGTAGGCCCAGGGCACACAGCATATGTAAACATGCAGTGAGAAAGTGCTGCCCTGCCGCTGGGCTGTTGTAGAGGCCTTGCTCCAGCCCAGTGCGGCTGATGCAGTGCACAGGCAGGCTGAGAGTGCAGCGCACAGTGCTGGGTAACAGCAGGTTGCACAGCTGGGTGCAGAGCGCACCGCACTAGGGTTCATAAATGCTGTCCCTTCCATTATAACTGCAGGTCCTGGCACGCAGCACCACATGCCGTGCAGAGACTGCCCGTCCATTAAAAACACAAGAGGATGGAGTGTGATGAAAAGGCATGCAGTGCGAGCCGTGATGCGCACCGTGCGCAGGCGCATCATCTCGTTGAACTCGCCGTGCACCAGCACCACGTGCGGCGGGGCCAGCTGCTCCAGGAACTGCCGCGTCTGGTCAAAGTCGGCATGAGCGCTGAAGGAGATGGCCTCCACGCGCGCACGCAGCGGCAGCTGCAGCAGGCAAGCAGCACCAAAGCAGCAGCGGAGATCTAAACACGCAGACACGCAATGCAGCTGGAAGGCAATGTGCCAAGCATGCAGGCAACGAATGCAGCTTGAGACAGACGCAAGGTGTATGCCAGCTGCCTGCACACCAAATCTGGCCGCAGGAGCAGACGCCTGTACAGCGCACAACAGCGTCAATGTATCAAGATGTCCAAGCATAGCAAGTTCTACCCCTATGCGTGCTGGACATCATTTTGTCTTCCGCACCCTGCTCTAACATCCATAACCTGTCCAGCGCCGCGCGCACCTTCACGCCCTGCCTGCTCATCACGTGGCTGGGGCTGCTCAGGATGTCCCGTGCCAGCGTGCCCTGCACCGCAAAGTCTGCGATGATGACCGTGTTGCTGCTGCTCTCGCACCAGGCCTCAAACAGGTCTCTGCTCAGCCCACTCTGCAGCATGGAGGGCGTGGCCATGACTACGCAGGGCCCACAGTCATCGATTGCGGCGCCGCCTTTCAGCACCTGCACGTGCTTGAAGTGGAAGGGGTTGCGGTGGTACTGCGGTGGACGAGATGGCAACATGGGAGGAGGAAACAAGCAGCAGGAGCAGCAGCAGCAGCAGCAACGTGAGGGACAGCAGAAGGTAATGCAGCGCAGGCGAAACAGAGAACACCTGCGAGCACTCCTGAGCACCCAGTTTCCTCTCTCGACACGTGTTTCTGCCGCCAGCATGCAGGCACGCCAATTGCTGCTCCTCTCCCTGGCAGTGCCCGTTCTCAGCCCCTGCCGCACCTGGTTGATGGCCTTCTGGATGTCTGCGTTCATCATGGCCACGTATGTCGCAAACACGTTGAGCGCCTTGCGCGCCACGCCGCTGGCCTGGTAGATGGGGATGCCCTGCAGCTGCGGGTGGCGCGCCCAGTACTCATCAAGCAGCAGCAGCAGCTCCTGGCAGCAGCAGGCAGCAGCAGCAGCAGTAGTGAGGCCAAATGTGAGGGTTGTGTTGCAAGAAGCTTCTTGTAACACAGAAGAGCAGGGTGCACGTGCGAATGATGCAAGGCAACGTGTCATGATGCATCCAAAGCAGCCAGCAAAGAAGGCGGTTGTTGCAACAGGTGTGGCGTGTACAGATCATGCGTCCTCAGCCAATCAGGTTGTCACCAGCAGTTGGGTAAGCCAGCAATTGGACATATAGAATGACTCATCATTGGACCAATCAACAACCAAGACGCCATAAACACAACAGTTGACAAGCATTAAATGTATGACACACGTCTACAGCTTAGCAGCACCTGGCCGCCAAGGCACGCAGCACACCTGGTGATGCTCGTTGTAAGCATGACAAAATGCAAGGCAGTCAGCTGAAACATGCAAAGCATAGTGAGCTGCCACTTAGCACTAAACCACACAAGAAGCAAAGCACCTACTTCCAGGTTAACGCTACACAACGTGCTGCTGCTGCTGCTGCAAGCTGCCCGCACCTGCGCCCTGCCGATGGCCACGATGGGCAGCAGCACCCTGCCGCCGGCGCGCACGGTGCGCGATATGCTCTCCGTGAAGAGCCGCTCACGCGTCTCCCTGGGCCCGTGCAGCTGCGTGCCGTACGTGCTCTCCACAATCACTGCGCAAACAGCAGAGCCAGTAGCAGCAGAAGCAGGCAGTCTCACGCTGTCAGTAATAACTGACATGACGGTCGCATACAACCAAGCTAATTGAGAGATTATCTGGCAGCTGGCTGCAACCGTTTGGTGGCAGGTTACAATGCGCTATCCCACCCCCAAAACAGCGCCCCATGACATCATTTCCGTACTGCAACACCATGCCGGTGCCTTGCAAACGCGCTGCGATCTTGCAGCCGCAACACTCACCGATGTGTGGCGTGACTGGCGGCGTGTCTGCTGCCGACAGGTGCCTGTCTGTGACCCTGCTGTAGTCGCCCGTGTACAGGCAGCGCATGCCGGCCACCTCCACCATGAACATGGCGGCACCCAGCACGTGGCCAGCCCGGTAGGGCGTGATCTGCAAGCGCACAGGCAGGCAAGCAAGCAGGCAGGTGAGGAGGCAACGCATGCCGCAGGCTGTGACCATGTAACATGGCAGCACCCAGCACGTGGCCAGCCCTGTAGGGCGTGATCTGCAGAGGCACAAGAAAGAAAGAAAGCGGGCAGGCAGGCATGTAAGCAGGCAGCGCATGGTGCTGACCATGAACATGGCGGCACCCAGCACGTGGCCAGCCCTATAGGGTGTGATCTGCAGTGGCACAAGACAGCAAGCAGGCAGGCAGACAGGCATGTGAGCAGGCAGCCCATGGTGCTGGCCGTGACCATGAACATGGCAGCACCCAGCACGTGGGCCGCCCTGTAGGGCGTGGTTTGCAGCAGCACAAGCAGGCAAGCAGCAAGCAAGCAAGGACGTGAGCAACTGCTGGCACTTCATAAGCACGCAGTGTGCACTGCACCTTGCCAACAGTACGTACAGAACATATTCGCGCGCCAACTGTCGCCTGAAACACACCCAAATAAACTAGGGCGGGCAGGCAGGCAGGCAGGCAGGCATTGGCAGGCAGGCGCAGCCACCCCCTGGCTCACCACCTCCCGCTGCTCACCACCCACCTGTATGCCGTCCACCAGGATGGTCTGGTCAAAGTCGATGACCTCGATCCTGTCCATGCACGCCTCCACGTCCTTCTTGCTGAACAGCGCGTCTTCGCCGCTGAGGTTGGCAAAGTCGGAGACCAGCGTGTGGAAGATGGCCTTGGTGGGGTGCGTCATGAAGATGCGGCCCTGCAGTGACAGAGATGTGCAGGTTGCACCAGTTCAAAGCGCAGGGGCGGCAGGCACAGCATGAGGGGTGCAGCATGCTCTGGGGTGCGTCATGAAGATGCGGCCCTGTGGAAAGTGCAGTGCACACGTGCAGCAGCAGGCGCAGTTTATTTGACAGCGGCGTTGATGTGTGCAGAGTAGGTGTGTGGAAGATGGCCTTGGTGGGGTGCGTCATGAAGATGCGGCCCTTCCAGGCAGCGGCAGCAGCAGGCGCAGTACATAGCGGCAGCAGCAGCAGTAGCAGCAGCAGGCGAGGCAAGGTCGGCGTGTGGAAGATGGTCTTGGTGGGGTGCGTCATGAAGATGCGGCCCTGCCAGGCGGCGGCAAGCATTAGGAAGCGGTGTGAAGCAGCAAGGGCAGCGGCTGTGGCAGGGCCAGGGTTGGCCGCAATGGCTGTGAAAACAGAACTGAGCAGGAGTTGCTGGGCAGTACAGTCATGAGCGCATCGGTGCAAGGGCAGCACGCCTGCTGCTACTCGGCTAGAGGGTGCAGCACAAGGCCAATGCCACGCTTGCTGCTGCTGCTGCTGCTGCTGCTGCCGCACCTTGAACGTGGTGTGGCACAGCAGGTAGGGCACGGCCGCACAGTGGTCCAGGTGGAAGTGTGTAATGAGTGCCACATGGATCTCATCCAGGTCCTCATTGGTGAGGAAGGGCAGGCTGTTCTCACCCTGCAGCCCGGGGTGGATGCCGCAGTCAAACATGACGCGCTTGCCCCTGCAAAATGTAACATGTTATGTAACATGCTGAGGTAACGCATTGGTCAGGTGTGCAAGCCTGGCGTGTTTGGCTGTATGGTAGTAGTGGGTGAGGGCGGGCGGTTGTTGTGTGTTGCTGCTGGAGTGGCGGTGGCTTGGCTGTGGCTGTGCCAGGACACTAAAGGCACCATGAACCGGTGCTGCGCCAGTTACTGAATGCCACCACCGACTGCCACTGATGCATGTGCTCTAGCACAGCCACTGCGGATGGCAAACCCAGGCGTCTGCAGCCAGCAACCCTGCTGTTGCAATCGACCTGCCAGCTGGCTGTGCAGGCTTTCACGGCTAGCGCTTTGCATGCAACATGCTGTTGCTGCTGCTGCTGCTGCTGCTGCTGCTGCCATGATGTGCCAGCTGCATCAATATGCAGAAGGCCGTATGCTTCAAGCTTGCATACTCAATGTGCGCAGCTGCATTAACATCTGGAAAGGCCGTTGCTCCAAGCTTGCATGCTCACTGGTACTCCATGATGATGCATGACCTGCCCACTTCCTGACCCGCCCCCAGAGGCGTGATGCGCACGGCTGACACGTCAACATCATCAGCGCCCACAACAAGCTCCTGGGAGGCCCGCCTCTTTGCCATGCTGCTCAACTGCTGCTGCTGCTGCTGCTGCTGCTGCTGCTGCTGCTGCTGCTGCTGCTGCTGCTGCTGCTGCTGCTGCTGCTGCTGCTGCTGCTGCTGCTGCTAGCAGCGCGCCCTGCTGCTACTGCTGCTAGCAGCAACAAGCTGACTGTGAAGGTGATGGGTGCACCTTGCTGATGCTGGTGCTGCTTGTTACCCTTCTGATTCTGACTTGGTTATGATATCAAAAGCAAACGCTTAGGCTAAACCGGCAGGCTAGCGGCTGCCTAGTGAGATCAAGTGCAGCAAGCCATGCAGTTCCAAGCAACAGCAGCACCCACACGACACGTCTTGCGCCCTGGTGTGTGCGGCGACTCCTGCGAATTATGCATCTGGCAGGGAGCAAACGTCAAAGAATCGAGCATCGTCTTAAGGCCCTGTCATCGGAAGCCGAGCGGCCAAGTGACAACGCCGGGAACTTCAGCAGGCCGAGCTCAGGAACCTGCAGCCCTGAGAGGGCGGTGATAAGTGTTTGTCAAGTGATGTCTTCAACTGGGCTTGCGGCATGAAACGCGTATAGCAAAGAGCACCAGCAGCAGCACCAGCAGGCAACATGAAGCTGCTCACACACAACTTCCTGCAATGCCACATCAAGGGCGTTAAAAACGGCTATCCACTCAACATAGAAGCAGTGAAGATAGAAGAGAGGGATGCAGACTTCAATCCAGGTCAGCCTGTCAGCTGCAACAGGCTGTGACGGCAGCACGTTGGCAGCACACTCCACGGCAGCCAGCAACTCTGAGCTGTTGTGTTGTTCTGTTCCTGCAGACTTCCTTAGATCTATGTTCAAGCGGATAGACTGGAAGGCATTTTTAGTAGGAGCGCAGGCGGTGAGTGAGGCAGCTGTTGAGTTGTGCCAGCTGGCTGCAGCCTGACAGACAGGCAGCAGGCTGTGTGCCCACTTTTTCAGCAGCTGTGTGTTTCAGCAGTGCATCTTAATCGCAGTACTTAGCATAAGGCTCAGCGTCAAAAACCACCAGCACTTGGAGAAACCAGCCAACTAGCCAGCAGTGTTCAGACACATGCAGCAGGAATAAGAAACTTCAGCAGCTGCAGCGCCGCCTTCAGCAGCTGTTGCCTCTGGCACCCTTAGAGTTATGTTGGGATTAGGCACCCGCCGCTGCCCTTCGTTTGTCCTGGCTGCAGCTTGGGTGTGCTGAGGGCCTGCCTGAGGCTGTGAGTGAGGAGCTGCTGCAGGATGATGGCTTCCTGCAAAAGTTCCACCACGCGCTGCTAGAGGTGAGCCCACAGCAGCTGAGCCCAGCAGCAGTTGGGTGTAGGTGTCTATAGAGTGGTGCAGCAGCAGCAGCACACAGCACAGTGTCGTGGCACCACCGCAAGTGGTTGCGCCGTACACTGTGCTGGTGCTGAGTAGAATATAGCATCTATGTCACAGAGCAGCAGCAATAACACTGACTGCAGCTGTTTGCAAGGATGGCAAAAGGGTTTTGACTGTACAGAGAGTAGCAGCTAGCCCTTGGTTCCTGCGCATATGCCAGGACTTATTGGCCATTGACGTGCTGGCTGTTACTTTTGCAATCCAGGTGGGCCTTGAGGAGGGCAGCCTCATCTGCCCAGAGACTGGCAGGCGCTTCCCCGTTGTCAAGGGCATCCCAAACATGCTGCTCAATGAGGACGAAGTATGACGGCAGCAGCGGCACAATACTGCTGGTGTGACTGTGCATCAAAGTGACAGGGTGTACGGAGGCATCTCCTTTACACCAGCACGACGGCTGAGGGTGGCACACATTAGAGTTGCGCGTGGAGGTGACATGCTAAGCGCGCGAGCTGCATGTCAGGCTGTCATGCGCCTCCGCTATGCCTGCGCCACAGCAGCTGCGGCACTTGGGTTGCAGCTGCAGCACGCCTGCTTTGGTCTACAGGAGGGACAGCGTTGGTGTATGGTGCATGCCACCTTGATCGTTGAGTGTCTGTGCTTGCTGGCAGGTATGTAGTGTCCACGTGTCGTCAGCACTGCCTGCACAGGGCAGTGTTTGGCGTTGTTGTTGTGCTCAGCCTTTTCCGGAACGTGTGGCTGCTGAACGTCTGCGCGCCCCCTGGTGCGCCGTACTGAGGTGTGTGAGTGCTGACTTTGTAGCCTTGGCATGTGCTTTTCTTGTGCAACAGCAGCAGCGGCAGCAGCAGCATGAGGCTGCCCAGCCTCCTGTAGCGGCTGTGGCATGCTGTGAAGCATTCGCACCTGCTCCAGAGATGACTGGTCTTTATATGTCTAACACTGCATGCTGGCATTGCATTGGCAGAGTTGCTGCGCCTCAACAGTTGGCTGCTGTTACGCTATGTAGCGTGCTTACCCATACACCACACCAGCATGACAAACACTCTGCATGCAGAGTGATGCGCATGCTGCGCACATGCCCGCGCTGCTCACATGTGTGGCCCAGCGTGGGCTTCTCAAGCTGCTTGAGCACAATTTCATGTTAGACTGTCCATCTTCGCAGTACTGCTAGCAGGGCGTTGGTGGCCAGTCAGCAGTGCACATGGCGCGCATCTGGACTGGCTTGTGCGCCTTCAGGCTGCAAGCAACGGCGCCGGAGCGGCACATCAACTTTATTTGACACGGATGTGCAGTGCTTGGCAATGTGCTTCGTGGCGTGGCCTGTGTCGTGCCGTGCGGTGGTGACTCGTGGGTGACGCGTCATCAATATGCATTGCTGCAGCCCCACAGGTGTTGCAACTGCAGCGTACGTTCCTGCAGTCTGCAGAGCGGCTCTAACTGCATTGCGCTTTGACAGCTGAAGGGGGATCGGGCTGCAGGCGTTTGTCTGTTGACTTTCTAGGAGCGGCAAACGTGGGCACAGCGTGGCAGCGCCCCTTCGACAACGGCGCATTTGTAATACAAAATCCGCATTGGGCCGCACCTGGGGATTTGTGGCGGCTCTGTACCATGGTCTGGCCAGAGAACAGACATATGCATACCATATGGTGCACAACGCTAGAGATGCACACCGTGCGCGGTGACTGCAGTTGGAATGCAGTGCTTCCAGCTGGAAGGGCACATCAAGTCGCGGAGAGCCGTCGTTGTTTTACATAGTCAGAACAGAGCACTGTGTTCTGCAGTGCAGAACAAGGCTACAGCCCAGTCACATCTGGGAAAAGTCGAGGCATACAACACAGCCCCGCCAGCCAGCCAGTGCTGCCCGGGCAGCATGGCCCCATGCCGCCCATGACATGTCAGTCTGTACAGCTAAGAACACAACACTGAACAGCCACCAGCAGTGCCACGAGACGCAACAGATAGACATGCATGGGCAGCTAACCGCAGCCCCTTCCGGAACCGCCCGTGTCTATCACTGAAGTCACCTCAGCCCCTAACACACGAAACAGACATCAAGCGCCTGGCTGCTGCTCTCCCTGCATATATAGAGCTGGATAAGGATACGTGCTGCTGCATCTAGCAGCTGCTGGGCTGGCTCATGCATGCTGCACGGTATGTGGTAGCAACATTTAGTGCTACAGTGCAGTCTCTCAAATCCTTGCAGCCTGCTGCCAAGCTGCACACCAACACTGTACCGATGCTGTGGTGACAGCATCTATCGAAATGCATTGCAAGTCTGGGCTTCTGGCCGCTGTTACTAGTATGAAGCCCACTGCATAGACATTGCCCGTAAAGTTGACAGCTGCCTGGCCAACAGCAGGGGCGCGTCACAAGTGTGCTCCGCGTGCTGCCAACTTCACAACTAACGACTGTGCGTGGCAACACTTGGCATGCGCCTGCGCTGGGGCACGGCACACACGGACATGTGAGGCAACACGGACATGTGAAGGAGCGCACCACCTGGAGTGTCACCCTGGCACAACACCACTGGCACCATCCACAAAAAGAAACAGGACTCAAATCTAAGCAGCAACAGATGAAGAAGTCAACGCAACAAGGAGCTCCCGCGTATGGACAAGTGCAGCCTCAAAGTGCAAGGTACGTGTCTGTGCAGCCGGGTCAAGTCACGTCAACCAGCCTCAGCAGACATGCACAGCAGCCGAAGAACTGCTGACTGCATGCGCTTACAAGCAGGGCTGGCTGCATCCGTTTGAAATGCAAGCGCGTGTGTATGCAGATGCCGCTGTAGCTTCTTCGCTGACATACTGCTGAAACAAAAGACACGCTGCGCCGCTGTGGCGTCTGCACATGCACATCAACACAGTACAGGTACAACACAGTCGTCACGTAACCCCCAACCCCACACCCGTATCACCCGTGGTGCATTGCTACACGCCAATCACCAGGCGTCACAACTGTGGCTGGCAATGCTGTTCCAGCCACTTGAGCTGCACCTTAACACATACACCCACACATACATGCGCAGACACAGGCTCCTACATCATGTAATGCTGCCGCTGCTGCTGTTGCTGCTGCTGCAAGCTTGGCGCTACGCCAGCCCCCAACCCAGCTGCACTCCCGCCAGTGGTGACAATGCGAGTAGGCATAACCAGCGCATGCATGTCAGCGCCCACAGCCGCGCCCGCCCTGGCCATGCCTGCAAACTGATGCATGCTGACCTCAGGCAGGCCAGCAGCACCTGCAGGGCCCAGTGCAGCTGGATGAATGCCTTCCAGCTGCTGCTGCTGCTGCTGCTGTTGCTGGGGGTGAGGGTGGTAGCCATGCAGCAGCATGCTGAGATCACCACAACTGCTGGAGTTGCCCATGCCTGCAGCACCAGCACCAGCAGCAGCAGCAGCAGCAGCAGCGCCACTCCAGTGCTGACCAGGCATCCCAGCATCAGCATACAAGCCGCCGCCAGCGCCAGCATATGAGCAGCTGCGCCGGTGGTGGCCTGGCCGCTGCTGCTGCTGCTGCTGCGCTGTCATGCCCTCAGAGGAGTTGGAGCGGTAAGGTGCCGGCCCGTGCATGTCAAATGCAGCCAGCACGCTAGCCCCTCCCGGCGCTGAAGCCCTGCCAACCATGCGCCCAGATCCAGCTGCTGCTGCTGCTGCTGCGTCTGGCCCCAGTGCATGGTGCGCATACTGCTGCTGCTGAAGCGCCCAGCTCCTGTCTGCATCTGTCCAGCCAAGGCTCGACACGCTGCCTGCGCTAGCTGACCTGTGGTGCTTGCCTGCGCTGAAGCGCTGCCTAGGGTTTGTGCCCATGACAAAGTTGACCTGGTCAGGGCTTGGCCCCAGCAATGCACTACCAGGCCCACCTGCAGCTGCTGCTGCTGCTGCAGGGTCAGCTGCTCCTGCAAATGGCAGGCCAGCAGCATGAGCATGAGCTTGCTGCTGCTGCTGCTGATGTGCAGCTGCTTCTCCAGGGCTGATTGGCTGCCAGGGAGTGCCAGCCCCGCCAGCAGCATTCAAGACATTGCCTGCAGCAGCACTGCCGCATGGCTGCTGCTGCTGCTGCAGTCCCCAGGCGCCACCCGCAGCAGGCCCGCCAGCAGCGCCAGCTGCACTGCCGCCATCTGCTGCCTGCGGAAGCGCCGGGTGCTGCTGCTGCTGCTGCTGCTGCTGCTGCTGCCAGGTTGGCGGCGGCACGCGTGGCCCAGCGCTCCCTGCTGCGATGCTACTGCCATCAGACACCCTGGCTAGCCTCGTGCTAGGAGTCAAGCTACCTCCAAGGCTTCCAGATGACACATCATCATGATAGCCCTCAGCACCCACTGGATCTGAGAAGGCAGGCGATGATCTACCACAGTCGCCGCCACCCACAAAGCCAGCAGCAGCTGCATTGCTGCCTGGAGGGCTCTGCACAGCCCAGCTGGCCATGCCTGGGTGGGGTGCTACCCCTGGGCCTGCCTTACTGCTGCTGGTATGCTGCGGCGGCGGGCGCTGTGCGCTGCCTTGCAGCGAGCCAAACCAACCCAGCTGCTGCTGCTGCTGCTGCTGCTGGCTGCTGTAGCCTGGAGGTGTAGGCGGTGCCGCTTGAGCAGTTGGGGCGCCTCGCGCAGATCTGATGCCAGCTGGTAACGGCTGCGGCATCGCAGCTGCTGCTGCCCGATCTAGAGGAACCGGAAATGGCTGCTGCTGCTGCTGCAGCTGCTGTGCACTCCGCGCCAGGCCTGCTGCAGCAGCTGCTGCCGGAAGCTGATCTGCAGCAACAGCTGCTGCTGCTGCCGCCGCGGCTGGATCCATGGGTGAATCGTCCAGCAGTGCAGCAAGCATGTCCAAGTCATCTGCATTCGTCATTGCTGCATCCTCACCGCCTGCTGCGAGCTGATCCAGCAGCAGCAAGTCCGCCGCAGCTGCTGCTGTGCTCCCCGCCATGCCAGCAGCCGCAGCAGCACCAGCAGCTGTGCTGCTGCCTGCAGGCACTGCTGCTGCTGCCGGCCCTGCAGGCACCCCGCCTGCGACAGCAGCAGCAGCAGCTGCTGCTGGGGACGGGCTAGGTATCCGTGGGCTGGGCGGTCTGTTGCTAACCCCTGGTATCTGTAACCCTGGCTGCTGCTGCTGATGCTGCCTGGCTGCTGCCTGCTGCCCTGGCGGAAGCTGGCCAGCTGCTGCTGCTGCCCCTGGCTGCATGTTGGGCGACCGCACATGATGTCGCGGCAGCGGCGGCATGCCACCGCCAGCTGCTGCACTACCTGCCGCCCGGCTGCTGCCAGTGGCATAGCCTGCACTACCTCCAGGGCCTGTAACGCCGCCTGGGTAGCTGCCGCCTGCTGCTGCTGCTGCGCTGCTGCCTGCCATGCCTTGCTGGCTGTAGCCGCCATCGTGCTGCCAGCTGTACTGTGCGCCATACTGCTGCTGCACATCCAGCGGCTGTCCTGCAGCTGCCGCAGCAGCAGCCATGTCGGGCTGCGGCAGCGCCTGCGGCAGCCCAAGCGCACTCTGCAGCGCAAAAAGCTCCGATACGAGCACCTGATTGTCTGCTGCAGTCTGGCCGAGCTGCTGCTGCATGCTCTCAACCTGCAAGTGCGCCGCAGCAGCAGCAGCATGCAGGCAACATGCAACGTTGCGGCAAGAGCATGCGGAGCACTGCAGGTCATGCATGTGACTGCCCTGCCTGCCAGATGCTACGTGCACGGCAGCGCACTGCACAGCACATAGAATGCAAGCTAGGTTCGCGTGACATGCATGCACTCCTTGCCTTCCACAGCACAACCAGATGTACCGAAGCACGCCAGATGAGTGCGCACTCTAACATACATCCACACAACGCACTGCAGCGCTGCAGCTGTTGCCGCACGCACCTGCTGCTCCAGCTCAGCGCGCGCCTTCAGCAGCAGCTTGCCCTGCCCCTGCATGCCCTCCAGCCGCGCATTCAGCCTGTCAACTTCACTGTGAATGCTCTGCAGCTTCCCTTCCAGCTGCATCGTGTAGTTCATGCGCCGCTCCTTGCTGCGAGCTGCGCTCTGGCGGTTGGCCATGATGCGCTTGACGCGCTTTGGGTCAAGCAGCATGAGCTCGTTTTCGCTGCGGCCGTTGTAGCCGCCGCGGCGGGCACGGCCGCGGCCCGAAGCGGAGGTGCGGCGCGCACGGGGTGTTGTGCCGTAGCACTCGCCGTCGCTGTCTGACGCGTGGTAGTCCTCGTCGTCCCTGCAGGCGCAGGGTGTTATGCGTTACGTTGAGTAACAGTCATGTGACACTGCTACAGAACAGCGACGCGCAAGCAGCAGGACATGGCGTCGTGAAGACAAAAATGCACAAGCAAATGCATCGACCAGCAGCAGCTAGCCTTCATGTGAAGGTTCCTGCAAGTGCAAGCCAAAGCACAACAAGCTGTCCTGTGCCTCACCCGTCGCTCGGCCCTAATGCATCTTCTGCCTCCTCCACTGCTGGCAGGGCTGGGGTGAAGCTGTGCTTGTGCTGGTGCAGGCTCTCCTTCTTGCTGCTTTCCTGCAAGCTGTCTTTGCCCACGCGGCCGTTGCCGCTGTGCGCTCGCTTGCTGCCTGCAGAGACAGCCGCACCCTCAGCTGCCTGCCACGCGAGGTCGCCTGCCGCTGCTGTTCCTACAATCTTGGGGGACGCTGCTGCATAGGGACGCCCTGCGGCAGCTGCAGCTGCAGCCAGAGCTGCTGCGTTATACTGCTGGTCAAGTGCTGCTGCTTCTGCGGCGTCCAGCATGCCAGCTGGCAGCGCGCTGACGTCGTGCAGCTGCAGAGACTGCAGGAAGTTGGATGCACTGGTGTCCAGAGAGATGGTCCTCATGTGCCCAGCACCCTGCAGCAGCAATCGCGTCAGCACAGAGTGTGTTTGCACAGCAGCAGGGGGACAGAGCAGGGGCCTGGCAAGCACAACAGTAGACAATTGAATCGGAACCAAGCTGATGATTCAAATTGTATGTTACTTCAAGCCAACCACGCACCTGAAGATCGAAGCCTCCATGGGATGCCAGGTCCTGGAATGCACCACCTGCACCTTCTGACCTGGACCTGCATCACACCAAGCCCAGGCCCTTTCAGCCCTGGCTCGCTTGCAGCCGAGGTGGATCGGTAAACGAGGCAGGCCCCGCACCTCCTGTGCGTCTGCCTAGACGGTCCAGGGGCAGCTGCCCACTCGCCCTGCTGCATGTTGTTGAGCAGCACCCAGGGAGACAGAACAACACGTTCTGAATGTATCAATCTCTATTCAGTTAGTCTTCCATAGCTGCAAGCGAAGAAGCATAACGAAATTGGCAAGCCATCAAGTCTTGGCTCGAGCTTTCGAGGGGCAACGGGGGCTTTCAAGTTCTCGATCCTGCAAACACAACATAGCAATACTTGATTTATATCCAGCCCGCCCAAGCGCATGTGGGGCATCGCTCTGCTGCATGACCTGCATTTGTAACACTAGTATCGTGACCAGTGTTTGGAGTTCAAATTTGGACGGTCCTGCTGGCTGTCGCACCTTAGGAGCTGCTGCACTTGAAGCCACATTCGACTGCACAATGCACGGGCCGGGATTTGACGGGGCCTCCCCCTTGGGAAGACAGTGTGCAGCTGCAGCTCTGCCGTCAAATGCACTGAGCGCCACGTGCCTTGTATGCAAGTTCACTACATCCAACGGGGGCGAGCAAACGCATCTGCTAGAATAAGTGTCATGCATACCATATCTCCAGCAAGTGCAATCCCGGCGATCTAGTGATGTGCACAGGTCACGCCACACACTTGCACTTAGGTGATTTTGCAGCTGCAACTGCACATCACAACGTGCTGCTCCTCTTGCAATGGCTGTCATGCACGTTATCAAAGCCAGCACCTTTGTAGTCGCAGAGGTGGCGGGCTGCACAGCCATCGGCTGGTGCCCACTGCTGGTGCTGGTTGAATGACAACCCTGGACAACATACTGCAGAGTGAAGGTGCATGTATGTCAGTTGCACGGGGGACATTCATCAGCGATCTGCTACCCAGTACGTAATTGCTGCCACTTATTGGGGGTAATATGCTTTACAAACGTCAAGCATTGTGTGTATGTGCCTCGGGCTTTCAGTCACCTTGACAAAGTGTCACGCAGGCTGTCGCCTGTACAGGTGACATATGCGACGCCAGTTCAACAACAAATGTGATAAGGCATTTTAAGAAGTCCTTGGGCGTCGGCTGTCCTGTTCATCACCTGCGTCAGTGCCGATCTGTTGCGCAGCAGAGCATTGCAGCTCTGTGGGCTCACGTGCAGTCGCCTTATTTTATTCAATCAAATACAAGATGAAACGTATCGGTATAGATGTCGGAGGAACGAACACGGACGCTGCACTGTTGTGTGGAAGTACCGTACTGGCGACAGCAAAGGCTCCATCTACTGCTGACACCCTTACTGGAGTAGTGCACAGCCTGCAGCGTCTGCAGTGCCAGGCACCTAACGGTAATTTTAAAAAGCTCTTCTGTGCTTACTGCTTCGACCACTGCAACATGCCACTGCCTGTACTGTTCAAACTGTCCACATGCGCTGCTGCTGCTGCTGCTGCTGCTGCTGCTGCTGCTGCTGCTGCTGCTGCTGCTGCTGCCTGATGCTGCTGCTGTTGCTGAGCAGGTCTGCAAGGCGTGCAGGCAGTCATGCTGGGAACGACGCAGTTTGTCAACGCAGTCATTGAGCAGAAGCATCTGTCAAAGGTGTTCGTGGTTCGGCTGTGTGGCACTTCCACTCGTGCACTACCGCCCTTCACTGGCATGCCAAGCAGCCTGACACAGCAAATCAGTGCTGGCTACCTCTTAGCCTCAGGTGGGGCTGCACAGTCAGCTGCATGACAAAATGTAGCCACATGAAGGTGCTCTCAGGCTGTACTGTTTGCTGCCTCTGTTGCCAATGTAGCTGGGTTGAGCACCTCCACTGCACATGGCAACTAGGGTTGTGGGATGCTTGATGTGCATCATGCAGCTGTTATGTCCATCCGCATGCGCCGCCAAGTTAAAGCTGCACCACTGGCTCTTTTGGTTCGTCACAGGTTGCAAGCCTGACAAAACGCGCGTGCACTGCTGCTGCTGCTGCTGCTTTTGAAGGCGGGTTTGAGTACGACGGCACCACAGAAATATCACTCCTGCAGGCCAGCACTGACGCGGCCACCGTGGCAGATGCCATGCTAGCCGCAGGGGCGGCAGCAGCAGCGGTGTGTGGCGTGCACGCGCCGCTCAACCCCTGCCAGGAGCTGGCCTTTGGCCAGCAGCTGCAGGCGGCGCTGCGGCAGCGGGCACCCGGTGAGGGTGGCCTTCTGCGCTGCTGGTGCATGCGTGCATGTGTGGCCACTGCGGCAGCTTGTGAAGTACCCGGGGAACTGTGGTGCAATGCTTCAGCCATCGACGCACTGCGTGCACAATGGTGCCTCGCGCGCACTGAGTGCTGCATTGTCGTTCGTCCAAGCACCCTACTGCGCTGCAGCCAGCACCACATGTTTACAGTTACACTGCAGTGCATGGGCAGGAGCAGGCACCAGCTGCAGCCTGTCTCACACTTTTGCCCCACTGCAGGGCTCCCCGTGCACATCACACTTTCCCACAAGTTGTCAGGCAGGCTCGGCCTGTTAGAGCGTGAGGCAGCAGCAGCAATCAACGCCAGCCTGGCGCCCCTGGCAGCAGCAGTGATGCCGCAATATGCTGCAGCGCTGCAGCAGCTGGGGCTGCAGGTACCACTGTACATCACAGGTGGGCTGCAGTGACATTGCATGCCAAGCAGCCTGCTGGAAACTGCTGCAAAGCTGTGCTGCCTCAATTGCATCTAGGATGCAGGAACTTTATGTGGCTGTACTCCAGAGAATGGCTTCAAAGTGTGGGGTGCTGTGGTTCACATGCTTCCAGGGGTGCTGCAGCACAGCATGTGCATACTGCAGTGTGCACATGTTGCTGCTGCAGCCGTCTGACTGTTGCATCACAGCAGTTGCAGCCTGCACTATGCCGTCACCTACCTGTTGCTTCATCACTTTTGCTCTGCTGACAGCTGCTGCATTGCTGTGGCCGTGTGTTGGTATGTCTGCTGCTGCGTGGCAGGCAATGACGGCACATTGCTCAGTGCAGCTGCCGCTCAGGAGCACCCCGTGCTCACATTCAAGTCCGGGCCGGTCAACAGCGTGCGCGGAGCAGCATTCCTAGCCGGTGCGCATGTCAAACTGTCATATTGCATGTGTTCTGCCAAGTCATGCTTGCCAGATGCCAGCTGCTGGTGTGCAGCATGCTGGTGTGCTGTTACATTCAGCCTTAGCAGTACAGAGGTACAGCAAAATCCATTGCCTAGCTGTTCAGCATGCTGTTGCAGCTGCTGCCCTTCTGCCATGTCCAACGCTCGATTGAGCTCGCGAGCATAGCCCCCCGGTGATGCGCACAACTGGTGCTTTACACCTTTTGCTCAGTCACAGCTACTGCAGGCTGTGCTATCGCCACCGCTGTGCATACCTTGCTGCTGCTGCTGACCCTGCCCCGCTGCAGGTGTGGGTGATGCCCTGGTGTGTGACATAGGTGGCACCACCACAGACATAGGTGCAGTGGTGTGGGGCATGCCGCGCATGTGTGGCGCATTTGTTGAGGTTGCCGGCGCCTGCACCAACTTTCAAATGCCTGATGTCACCAGCTTTGGCCTGGGCGGAGGCTCCTTAGTAACCTGGCAGCAGCAGCAGCAGCAGCAGCAGCAGCAGGGGTGTAGCATTGGACCCCTGAGTGCGGGTGCTGACCTGGCTCGCAGCTGCCTAGTGTGTGGCGGCCCCACTGCCACTGCCTCTGATGTTGCGGTGCTGCTGCATGACCGCCTGCCTGAGCTAGCCGACCAACCCGCAGCAGCAGCAGCAGTGCCAGCTGGCCTGCTGCCGAGCCAGCAGCAGCTGCAAGTTGCCTGGCAGGCAATTCAGTCACGGCTGGCAGCAGGCGTTGATGCTGCAAAGCAGTCTGCTGCAGATGTGCCACTGGTTGCGGTGGGTGGTGCTGCAGGGCTGTGTGGGGATGCATTGCCAGGGGTTCGCTGCATCATCAGGCCTAAACACGGGGATGTTGCGAATGCAGTAGGGGCAGCCATACCTCAGGTGGCAGGTACTGTGAATACGATGCTGCTGCTGAGTGCTGCTACCAGGCAGCAGCAGCTGGATGCAGTAGTGGAGCAAGCTACTGCAGCAGCAGTAGAGGCGGGTGCGGAGCGCAGCAGCTGCAGAGTGACAGAGTTGGAGGAGATGCCAGTTGCATATGGCTCGGCTGGTGCAACACGAGTGCACGTCAAAGTGGCAGGGGAGTTGCAGCTGCAGCGGCCAGCTGCTGCAGCGGCAGCGACAGAGACGTCAGCAGCAGCAGCAGCAGCAGCAGCAGCAGCAGTACAAGAAGATGTTCAAGTCAAGGCCAGCATTGACGCTGCTGCTGCTGCTGCTGCTGCTGCTGCTGCTGCTGCTGCGGTGGCGGCGCACGAGCATCAGCTGGACCACATCGACTCACTCAAAGACAGGCAGCAGCAGCAAACAAAGCAGCCGCCGCAGCTGCCGCAGCCGCCGCCGCAAACTGCTCAGCTGCTGCAGCAGGCAACACAGCAGACAGCAGCACTAGCAGACCTTCAGTCTCCACACCCCAGCAGCAGCAGCAGCAGCAGCCAGGCAGCACCTGCTGAGCAGCCCTCGCTGCAGCAGCTGCAGCAGTACCGCCCCTGCATCAGCAGCCAGGGGCTATGGGAGGTCTCAAGCTTGGACCTTGACGCAATTGCGGTTGGCGCACAGATACTGGGCTGCGGCGGTGGCGGCTCAGCACGCCACAACCGCCTGAAACTGGAGCACGCCATGTCAGCAGCAGCAGCCGCTGCAGGAGGTGCAGACTCTCAGCAGCAGCAGCAGCAGACAGGTGACGGTCAAGGCTGCAGTGCACACCGGATAACCTCCGCAATCACCGGCAACACCACAAGCAGCAGCAGCAGCAGACAACCAAAGCTGACAGCCCCCCTGATCATGAGCTTGAAAGACCTGCCAGACGACGCCTATGTCTGTGATGTGGGAGGCATGGGCGCCCCAACCGTGTCTGCAGAGAAGCTTGATAGCTATGAGTGTGCCGCAGCAGTACAGGCGCTGTCTGCAGCCCTGCCACGGCCACTTACAGCTCTGCTGTGTGCAGAAGTCGGCGGCGGCAACGCCTTAGAGCCATTAGCAGTTGGCATGGAGCTGGGTCTGCCTGTTGTTGATGCTGATCTGATGGGCAGGGCATTTCCAGAGCTGCAGATGTCTACTGCTGCGATTGCTGGCGTGCCGCTGACGCCTGCTGCTGTTGCTGATGATAAGGGCAATGTGCTGCTCATGGCGGCTGCTGCATCACCCAACTGGGCAGAGAGGGTGCTGAGGTGAGGCCTGTCCCGCACATCCCGCATTTAGGGTGCAGCCTAACATGTGACGGTTTGTCTCACTAACCTATTGGATAGTGAGGTGGGACCGACAGTGCAATTCTGCGTGGAATCCTGAACAGTACAGCGCAGCCTAGAGCAAGCTTTAAGTGCAAGCTGAGTGCAAGCAGATGATACGGGCAACGCGCTGCTCATGGCGGCTGATGCATCATCCACCTGGGCAGGAAGGGTGCTGAGGTGGGCAGCGCACCCGCTGGCGTGGTGGGTCAACACGTGTGTTGGGTGATACCAGATGGTAATGGGGTGGTGCAACAGCTCCTTGCTGCTGCAGGACAGCATGTGTGTACATGTGGGCTTAGCTTGCAGAGTTGCCCTTAGTTCCATAGTACGATGCTGCCACTGCTGCAAAGTTCAAGAGCAGCAGCTGCCGCCGCCGCGGCTGCTGCCTGCAGGGCTGCCTGCACTGAGATGGGCTGCAGTGTGGGCCTGGCGTCATCACCCATGACTGGCACCACTGCAGGGGAGGTGGGTTTGTAACCGTTCAGCGTTTGCGTGCTTGTCGTGTCACCTGGTGCACTGCACTTGCACACTGTGGGTGCTTGTGCCAGTGTCAATGGCAGATTGGCGTAATGATATCAAGGCAGAGCTGCTCAAATGCTGGAATGCTGTGAATCGTCAAATGCCTGGCCACATTCATCTGCGCTGTCTGCTGCAGGTGGTGGTGCCTGGCTCCCTCAGCTTGGCCTGGCACATTGGCATGGCAGTGCTGACAGCACGCGCTGCCAATGCAGACCCAGTGGCAGCAGTGCTGCAGCTGTACGGGGGCAGTGGCCGGCTGCTGCTGCGTGGCAAGGTGGTGGGAGTGACGCGGCACACCCAAGAGGGCTTTGTCAGAGGCAGCATGCGCATTGCTGCACGGCAGCTGCAAGACATAGATCGTATGTCTGACATATCGCCAAGTGCCACAGGCAGCGCACAGCAGCAGCAGCAGCAGCAGCAGCAGCAGCTAGCAGCTGATGGCGCGGGTGTTGCTGATGAGCAACAGCTACCTGCTGCCAGATGGGTGGAAGGTGAAGCAGCTCCAGGCTCCAGCAGCAGCAGTGGCAGCAGCAGCAGCAGTGTTGAGCTGGTCATCGACTTTCAAAATGAGAACTTGGTGGCCAGGCATGGCAGCCGCATCGTTGGCTGCGTGCCGGACTTGATCTGCTGCCTTGACAGCAGCAGCGGCGAGGCGGTAGCCACCGAAGACATACGCTATGGGTTACATGTGTCTGTGCTGCTGCTGCCAGCGCACCCGCTGCTGCGCACACCTGCCGCATTGCAGGTGGTGGGCCCAGCAGCGTTTGGGTATGACGCAGAGTATCAGCCTGTGGGGCCGTTTCCTGCAGGGCTGTGCACAGTGCATGGGTTGTATGGTGTGCGAGCTTGAGAAGCGGCTTGGGGGCTGTGTGAAAATTTGCAGGAAAACACTTGCTGTACGCGAAGGCTGCTGCATTCTGCGCATGGCATGCGGCAGGACATCTGTGTTGTGGTGCACTGCAGCATGCATGCGGTGTCTGTGTATGACAGCGGGCAGCTTGTGGCCGACACCGTCAGTGCATATGAGTTTGGCTTTGGCACCACCTTATCATCTAAAGAGATCTACGTGATGTAGCAACATCCCATTCAGGGGTGAGATTCTGGGCAGTTTGCCCGCACAGTGGTAGCTATAGCTGTGATCACTTGAGCCAGGAGGCAGCTGCCACGTGGCACATCTATATAAAGAAAGTTGCCGATTGCATTCATTACAAGCATAAGCATGATGCAACATAATGCGTACTCACATGGCAAGAAGTGGTCCCCCGAAAGGCCACCATGGCTGCTGAACCTCAGATTAGCATGTGCATCTAGCAGTGGCCAGTACAGCTGATTGTTCAGCAGCACATCATGCCGTCCTACTGGATCCTACTGGATCCTTGATCGAGGTTTGCAGCCGCTTGCTTGCTGGCCAATGTCTTGACCAATAAACTCTCGTCCTGCAAACTCTGGCAGATCTCAAGTAAATGTTCTCATAAATTGGTGACCGGCAGTTACAAAGGTCATGACTACACCGACTCACTGCAAACTATCTGTCAACAGCAACAGCAGGGCTGCTTGGTGAAAAAAGGCACCAATGTATCGACTGTCACTACGGCACTGTCCGGCTACCTTGCACACCAGTACCTTGCTCGCTGTACATGCACACATCACGTATGCCAGATACCAAGCACACACCACCAGGCAGGTGTTGTTGCGCCTGGCAAACTCAATGCAACAGTCAAATGCATGGCAAAACTGCTACTGTAAATACCATGCTTTCCACTGCTTGCACACAGTGCAACTGCCACGCCGCCAGCGCTCAAGCCGTTAATGGTGGTGGCAACATCCAAAGATGGAACAAATACTTCGACAGCTGCAACATACCAGCAGCTTATCATATGCTGAAAAGCAATGCCTGTTTTGCCAGGACAAAACACACGTCCTGGACCCCCTGCCTGTACTTGCTGCGGGCAGTGCACCATCTCTGCTGGGGCCCTACACGGCTCTGCACGCAGCCATAACTCTGTGGCTGATTGCGCTGAGCTGCATGTAGCAGCGATGCATCCCCAGCTTGCCGCACATGGCACGTGGCCTTACACAAGAAGGGTTTCAGCGTGCACTTGCAGCTCTGCAAGGCTGCAGGGCTGCCAGCCTGCTGGCAGCAGCACACCGTCACCTGCAGCAGCACAGGTGGCAGCAGGAGGCAACACCGCTGTCAGCTGCAAGATACAGACTGGCCTGCATAGCCATGTGCATGGGTGATGTCGAGCAATGCTGCTGTCACTGCTGCTGCTGCTGCTGCTGTGCTGACTTGGCCTGCCAGGCTCGAAAGCTCTGAACATGTCCACGCCCTACACTGCTGCTCACAGCACATGCAATTGCACAAACCCCGCAGCTGTGCTTTAGCATGCGCCTTCAAAAGACAGCCCATGCATGAACCACCACAATGGCGCTGCTGCACTCACAGCCACCCACCCATGCATGCATGCACCTCATGCATGTGCGCACCTTTGTACTGCTTGCTGGTTCACACCGGAACTTCACAGCCGCACGAGCTCAAGGGATGAATGCCTCAGGTGGTGGTGGCAGCAGCTCGCCTCCGCGCATATCCATGAACTGCACCAGCAGCAGGTACGCCACCCCAAAGATGACAGAGATGGCTCCTGTCACGATAGCTGTGCCTTGCCCCTTAGCCAGTAGCGGCGCGCTGGGCGCAGCAGGAGCATCCGACTGCTGGGAAGCTGCTGCTGGCGTCTGCTCTGCTGCAGGAGGCGTGGCCTGCTGCTGCTCTGGCTCTGCCCTGCACAGTGTGCGCCTGCTGCTGGTGGGCCTGCTGCTGATAGGTGCCAGCACTGCCGCAGGCCTGCTCGTGCAGACAGCTGCGCGGCAGGATGTTCGGTGTGCGAGCTGCATGGTGGATGCTAGCGGCTTCGCAGCTGGTGGTGCACGGGAAACGCAGGAGTGTGTGGTGACCAGGCAAATCGCAGATGGTGGGCGTTCGATGCGGTTACAATCGCAGAGTTGCAAGACGTATCAAGCTTTGCTAAATGTATAAGCATGTTTGGCTTGCGCTCTGGGGATTGCAGGGCGCCATGGCCCTCAAAAACCTAGTAGTCAAGAACCATTCCAAACCACTCCAACAGCCTGGCATGTGGGCAACATGCGCGGGTCCGCACAGCAGGTTGGCTTGTTTGGAGCTGATGCTACGAATGGTTGCTTGTACAGTAGGACTGAAGGTAAGTGTGCTGCAAGACTGCTGCTTGGCGTGCCAAGTTGACGCAACTTGCTACAGGTTGTGTCACAGTGTTTGCTTTCACCTTCTCATCAGGAGGCTCGGAGACGACAGCCGCGCAGACATACATCATGTAAACCTCAGCTTCAAGGTTATTGAGTCTGCACAGCAATGGCTGGCAGAAGAACGAGGTAGCTGTGCTTGCCTCTGGTCCCAGCCTGGTCAACAGGCGCATGCATGCCTGCAGTCACTATGCTGTGTGCACTCGTTTTAAGAGGTCAGACAATGGTTACAAAGCCTTTGAAACCTATGTATTGTCCCCAAAGCTTTGCGGCCCGTGACTCTGACAGGAATTCTTGCTCAAATACGATGCTGTTGCCAGTGGCAGCAGCAACTGCGTCGGCAGAATCGTGACGTGCTGCGTGCATAACAAAGCATGCTAACAGGATATCCTTACTGTAATGCAAGCCAACAGCATGATAAGCGTGTGCTTGGGTCAATGGGGCGTGCTCTGACGCCCTACCTACATGACAAGTTCATGCATCCAGCGCTGCAGGACCAGAACATGCCAGTAATGCGGTGCATTGGTGGCTATACGCTGAACGCAAAAAGGACCCGCCGTGACTCGCGCAAAGGTTGCTCACACTCGGCACAATCCTTTCCTCAGTGGGAGCAGCAGAACCAGACTCTTAGCATGCAACTAAGACTGGCACCTTACTGAAATATTGTGTGAGTTGATTATAATCAGCTTGCAGCAGCATTCAAAGAGGAGCCGCTTTATGCAAGCAGTGCACCACGGCGTGAACGCTGAGGACAGCATGCCTTAGGGTAAGGATTTCACGATCGTAAAGTAGGGATTCTCATGCACTATTGAGCTGCCAGCTGGGTATCGCACTACACAAGGCCGCACTGTGCGTCGCTTGCAGAGCCTATCCTATCGGCAGCTCGTCGCTGCGACACCATTCAAGCCAGCGATATGTAGAACTATCACTAAAGCTGTTGAATTTTTACTACAGGGCGCTTGCGGCTCAAGCAAGTACTCTAGGCTGCCACCTAAACAGTGCAGCCATCAGCAGGACAGCCCACCAACATGCACCAGCATGCTCCTGGCTGCCCTGCACGGGCACGCCTGGATAGGAGGCTCAGAGATGCAGTTAGCCGGACCGGGTGCAGTGCTGCAGGCCACAGGTGAGCTGCTGCGGCAGTGCTGCCTGCGTCGTCAGGCCAGACAGCAGCAGCGGCACTGCACAAGAAATATTCAATGCCGCACCGGCTGTATCCCTCGTGCAGCCATTGGGCAGACCAACAATCTTCTGACATGCTTTCCTAGTCAATACTAGGCTCAATTCACCCATTGCTCTGCAATGTGCCATGCGTCAGGGTCTATGTTCATGCTTGGCTTGCTTGGCGCACCCTGCTGTTGCTGCTTGCAGGAGCTTGCCCAACACAGGCAGGCACATGCTCACGCCGCAGCGCCTGCAAGTCAGCTGCCCAGCAGTGGAGCAGGACACAGAGCTGCCCTCATCAGGCAGGGCACACAACGACAGTAAGCAGCCCAGCCAGCACAACAGCGTGCAGCAGCAGCAGCAGCAGCAGCAGCAGCAGCAGCTGCAGCAGCAGCGTTGTCGGGGTGCTGTCAGCCTGCAGGCGAACAGCCTGGCAGCAGCAGTAAAGCATTGTGTGAGAGCCGCCCGCACAGCAGTCTTGTGCATGACGATTGCCTGCTGGCGCAGAGTCATTGGCCATGCCTGCATGCAATTCTAAAAAGCATCCGCACAGCTATCCTTGCGCGGCATCACTGCTGCATCGTGGCGGCGAGTTTGGCCCTACCTTCTTACCCACCTTCTTTTGTGCTTCATCTATGTTCTGAATAGGCGACCTCATCCACGCGCTGTTCCAGACGGAGCAGCCAACTCTGGTGGAGGATGTTGCTGCTGAGCTGGACTATGCAGCGCGGCTCAACAAGCGTGTCCTAGCGTGAGTCGCAGCGGGAGCATAGCCCCGAGCTGTGCTTGCTTGGTTGCTCGCATCGCTGCACTGTTGTGCTTGATGCTCCTCCTGTACTGTTTGGCTTGCAGCTGATGCCTATGTCCCAGTCTCAGGTGTCAGTTCAAAGGCTAGTCGTGGCCTGGTTGCATGTCAATGGTGGTTCGTGAATAGCGTGGCGCTTCGTGAATGCTGCACATGCTCAGGATAGCATCAGCAGCAGCCTTCAGCTCAGCAGCAACAACAACCCTTCACAAACCACTGAACCAATCAACTCTGCTGCTGTGCTGCCTCGACACCAACCTGTACTCAACCCTCCTCCTCTGCTCTCTGCTGTCATTTCCGCTGCTCTGTGTCTGCTGTGTGTGCATCTGTTTCGTGTGTCTCGCAGTGCCAGCAGCCTGCCGCTGCTGTGTGACCTAGTGCAGCAGGAGGCGCCGCAGTTTGACTACCTCACCACTAGCCACGCGCTTTACAGGCTGAGCATTCTATGCCACGCCTACTTCACGCAGCTGCAGTCAGCGCACCTCACCAGCAGAGAGGCGCAGCAGGCAGCCTGGATCGAGTATGTGGAGCCAGCTCTTCAAACCCTAGGCCAGCTGCTGATCCGCCACATGGATGAGCTGGATGCGTGGGGGGTAGCCATCAGCTTCTGGGCCTACGGCAAGCTGCAGTGCAGCGATGAGGCCGCATTTGCTGCGCTGTGCGAGCGCGGGCTCGCCATCATGGACGAATTCAACGCAGTGGATTGCGCGAGCACATTAGTTGGCATTGCAAGGCTGCGGGTGCGGCCGCGCTGCCAGCGCGAGTTCCTGGAGCACTTGCTCGCACACACAGCAGACCTGCTGTCGCACGTTGACGCGTGGAGCAGCCAAGAGGTGGCCAACGTGCTGTGGGGCCTCAGCAAGATCGGCGCAGCCGGGCCGTCGCGCAGGAGCTTGCTAGAAGGCTTGTTAGAAATGACGCTGTGGCGGCTGGAGGAGTTCAGCGTGCAGCAGCTGGCCATTGTGGTGTACAGCTGCGGCCGCATGCGGCTGCGGCTGCCGCAGCAGCTGGCGAAGATCACGCACCACATTGCAGCGCAGGCGCAGAACATGAACCCGCTGGATGCTGCGCATGTGATGTGGGGCTGCGCCAAGGTGGACTTTACGCCCGGGGCCACGCTGCTGGAGCGGCTGCCTGGCGTGATGGTGCCGCGCCTGAGCGAGTTTAAGCCACAGGTGGGTTGTGGGGAGGATTTGAAAGGGTCCCAAGGATGTTTGAGATGTATATTGATGTTGGATGGTGTGTGTGGCTTCTATGATGTTCTGCTGGGCGGGATGGTGATAGCTGCCATCATTGTGCGGGGATGTTAGGGTTGCTGCGGTGAGGCGGTAATTCAAAGTGGTGGCAGCAGCACAGCGTATATGCAGATGCAATTCGGTGTGTCGGGCTTAGGCGCTGCAGGCAGGTTTTGTCTGCAGTGGCGGCTGCGACAGTGCGCATAATGTAATGTAATAATGACCTTATCACCCACATCATCCTGACCATCTGTTGCCGCATCTGCCGCCTGCACTCCCCTCGCACACTGCTTCTCGCCCGCAGGAGGTGTGCATGCTGCTGTACGGCTATGGCCACCTGCGGCAGTGCAGCCCCGTGCTGCTGGAGGGTGTGGCTGCGGCCTGCAGCTCACGCCTGCACGAGTTCAGCAGCCAGGACCTGTGCGTCACGCTGTGGTCGTACGGCATGGTGCAGTACAGCCCCGCAGGTGAGATGCGCCTGCAGGAAGCAGCAATAACGGAACTGTTGTGGTGTAAGACATGACAGGTTGATTGAGAGGATGGCAGTTCAAGTTGAAGTATCATGCTGTTCTGTGTTGCGCAGTGTCAGGTGTGCTGCTGCACCCTGCAAGTTGGTTCGTGCAGACTGTGTGTGCTGCCTGGCAGCGGTGGGAACACGGAGGGCCAGATGTTTGCATGCAGCAGTATTGCCTGCCGCCCGGCCGCTGCTGCATCACCAACAACCCAACCCCAGTCAACTTACCAACCCTGCCGCCGCGTCCTCTTTCCCCTGCGCACCTGAAAACATGCCGCACCTCTGCAGACACCACACTCTTCGACAACGCGTGCCGCGTGCTGCTCAGCCGCGCCAACCGGCTGCTGCCGCTGGAGCTCACCATGGCTATCAAAGGCTTTGCGCGCGCCGGCTACCAGCCGCCGCCCGAGTTCATGCGCCAAGTCGCGCAGCTCGCCATGCAGAAGCTGCACCAGTTCTCCCCGATGGAGTACTCGCAGCTGCTGTGGGCGTATGCAGCGCTGGGCTACCGGGATGTCGCGCTGTTTGAGGCGGTGGTGGGCCACACAATCAATGCGCTGCAGACGTGGACGCGGCGGCTGCCGAAAACCACGGTCGACACGATCATCTGGTCGTGTGAGCGCGTCGGGTTCTGGCCGCAGAGCCTGGTCGATACTGCTGAGATGCGCGGCGTGTTTGTGAAGACGGGGTCCAGGGGAGCAGCAGCGCACGAGGAGATGGAGGTCATCTCAGGGCTGCCGCAGCAGACGGATGGCAGCAGCGACGAGGAGGATGAAGACAGCAGCAGCAGCAGCAGCTTGGGAGTGGAGGCTGGCGCCGCAGAGAGCAGCAGCAGCAGCAGCAGCAGCGGCGGCCTTAACGGCTTTGGCGATCAGCTAGGAGCAATGGTGGCGAGCGCCATGTCGAGCCATGAGGATGAGGAGGCTGCACAGCTGCAACAAGAGCAGCAGCAGCTGCGGCAGCTGCAACGCACCGAGGCGCTGGCTGCTGCTGCTGCCGCAAGCAGCAACAACCACCAGCAATCGGCGGCTGCAGCAGCAGGCGCTGCTGCAGCAGCTGCTGCTGTTCATTCCGCTGCCGCGTTACAACCTGTTCAGCCGCCGCAGCCTAGCACGCCCCAAGCACTACTACAACAACACCAGCAGCAGCAGCAGCAGCAGCAGCAGCACTCCAGTGGGGACATGCTGCAGGCAAGCAATGTATACCAGCAGCAACCGCAGCAGCAGGTGCAGCAGGCGCCGCAGCTGCAGCAGCACTTGCACAAGCAGCAGCAAGTTGGAAGTAGCAGTTATAGTCCACAGCAGCAGCAGCAGCAGCAGCAGCAGCAGTTGCGGCTGTCGCTACTACAGCCGCCACGCCGGATGCCTCAGCAGCAGCAACACCTGCCTGGAGTGACGAGCGCAGCTGCTGCGCCCGCCATGCTGCACAACAGGCCAGTTGCCACCATGCCCCCAGCTGGCAACAGCAGCAGCAGCAGCAGCAGCTTTAGCAGTGCAGGCAGCAGTGGCGGCCACGGCAGCAGTCGGTGACTGGCCGATTGCTCAGCCTGCTGCATTCACAGCAGCAACAGCAGGTGTGTAGGGCGCCGCGCGTCAGGTCAGCAACTGCAAGGCGCTTCCAACAGGCGTATTGATTGTCATTGCCTGGCGAAGAGCTGATGCAGCTGCACACTTCGTATTCATCGTAGGCAGCAGGTGGCAACGTAGGCATTTGAATCAAGAGCAGCAGCATCTTTGCTGCTGGTGGCTGCTGCTGGCTCGATTCGCAGTCTGCCTTGTATGTGCAGTTCTGGTTCCTGATTTCTTTCTTGATGCTTGGCACATGGCAGGCAGGTGTGCAAAGCAAATTGCTTGAGTAGCTGTGCGTGGACAGGACAAGTGCGCAAGCGCGTGCCGATTTTGCATGTGCACATTGAGCAGCACAGCGCGGCTGCGCTGACTGCTCCCAGCATTGTGTAGTGCAGGATGCACGTATGCATGTGCCGGTGGTGGGCAGCTGCTGCTGCTGCTGTTTCCTGCTTTACACGACGCTGCGTGGTTGTTTGGGGTGTGCTGCAGCGCTGCGATGGCTGTGGTCATTTGGCGCATATCGAGTGTGCCTGTGACTGCTTAAAGCACATGATGCTCAAAGCATCTACAGGCGCCTTGTGCTGCTGGTTTTCAAACAACATTGTATGTGGGGCAGGCACTCAATCTGCCGCGCATCAGGACGCTGCATGGCGCTACGCGTTTTGAAAACCCCTTTGTACTTGTAAGCACTTGTGCCAGCAGGAGGCTGGAGATGGCATGCCATGCTGTTACATGGTGGCGGTGGTGCATGCTGTGTGTAGCCTCGCGATGGTTTGCTGCAGCTCCGCTTGAGGTGCTCAGCAGCTAGCTCAGACGTGGTCCAGCTGCAGTGGGTCTGCTCCCGCTAGTGGCTGTTGGGTAGGGCTGGCACTTAGGCAGCTGGCTTTGCGCATTGCAACCACTCGCTGCAGTCAGTTGATCCAGCATCCTTGGAAGATGCTCCCGCGTATGGCGTTGCAACTGGATGTTTGGAAACATATGGGTGACAAACCGGCCCCTCAGCAATACAAGCTGCTCTGTACCGTGTTACAAGGAAGCGTAGGCAGGCGCCCGTCAAGCACCGCGCTGTGCCAGGCTGAATGTGTGAAACTCACTAGGCTACAGGTCAGGCAAGACCCTCGTGGCCCTCCACATGATGCTCCACAAACCGACACAGGCAAACTATGTTGACAAAGCTAGCCACATGATGCTCAACTAACCGACACAGGCGTATATGATACAGCTAGCCAGGGAACAAGTGGCCAGAGCCAGCTGTGCAGCCGCCGGCACTGACTGCCTCATGAGGAGGAGGATGGGCCACTGCCACATGTGCCAACGAACACCCTCAGTATGCCGCCGGCAGCGTGATGTGTCTGACAGATGCGTCACAATGCTGCTGCCTGCAACAGCACGCACCACTTGCAGAGGAGCAAGCAGCACAATGCGCCGTGCACAACACACACACGTTAGGCACAGTACGCTGCGAGCTGTGTCTGCCGTCAGATGTGTTGCGGTGTGCACCACGTATGCTGCAACAACGAGCTGCCAAATCTGTCATGTGAACAGTGCTCACGAGGCACACGCCGACACGTGCATGCCTGTGTGCATTGCAGGCAGCGGTAGTGGCAGGTGCTGCAACAGCTGCAGCTGGCTGGTGGTGCCATCCACTGGCGGCATGCGCAGCTCAGCGCTAGCACGCTGCTGTTCCCCGCTGTCTGCTGTGCTCTGCCTGTGTTGTTGCGCGTGCTGTTGCTGCTGAGCAGCTGCTGCTGCTGTGGGTGGTGATGGAGGAGGCGGCGGCAATGTTGAGATGGTGGAGGCCACAGAGTCAGCTGCTGCTGCTGCTGCTGCTGCTAATGCCGGCAACCCACACAGAACCTGCTTGCCGCGACTTGCATTGCAGTGCAGTGCTGGCAGCGAGGCTGTGCTGGCATGTGGCGGGCGAAGGTGTATGTGGCTGTTGCTGGCTCCTGTCTGCGGTTGCCAGCTCACCTCATGGCAGCCTGACCAGAATTGCATTTGAGCAGCTCCTGCAGCAGGCGCAACAGCAGCAGGCATGTGAGGGGCAGTTGTGTCTCCACACGTGTTTGAACATGTTGAACACGCACCATACGCATTGCTCTCAGCAGTGTACTGGCGGTCAACCATGCAGTGTGCCGGGCCTAGGCTGTGCCCCGTCATTTGATTGCAGCGATGCTGCAATAGCAGCGGGGCTCACCTGCAAGGGAGGATGATCTGCTGTGCTGCCAGATGCATGTCTGCTGGCCGCAGCAGGTAGCTGTCACCGCAGCGGCAGGGGTAGCTACGCACGCAGCCTGCTACTGCTGCAGGCCCTTGGCATTGCTGTTGCTGCTGCTGTACCTGGCTGTCATGCGGCTGTGATTCATGTGTCACTGGGTGTTGGCGCTGGCCGTCTTCTTCTGCTTCTGCTTCTTCTTCTTCTTCTTGCTGTTCATCTTCTTGCACTTCTTCATCCATGTCTTCCAGGTCTATTTCATCGTGAAGTGTGAAGGTTGCTTTCAGCTCAGCCTGGCTCAGCTGGTGGTCATACACTGCCCTGCTGCCAGGATCACGCAGCACCTGTAGCACACAGAAGAGCATGTGAACACAAGCCAACCGATATAGCCCACTGCACATAACCCCATGCTGGCACCACAGCAGCAGCAGCGGCAGCAGCAGCAGCAGCAGCAGCAGCATGCCAGCGGCTCATGAGCCGCAGCACAGCTGCTGTGCGCCAGCTAGCCGGCAGCAGCAGTGCATGCCGAAACTGCATCCCCATCCAGCAGCACCAAACTTGTGCTGCAGGCCACAACATGCGGCACATCTCGGCATATACCTAAGTGGTACACATATTCACTTGTATACTATGCTGTTGCTCTCCTACCTGCCAAGCCTGCTGCAGCAGTTGGAAGCCATCCTGGCTGCTGACACCAGCCTTGTCAGGGTGCAGCAGCAGGGCCTGCTGCTGGTAGGCAGCCTTCAACTCCTCGTTGCTAGCTGTTCTATTCACCCCCAGAACCTCATAGTAACACTTGGCGCTCATGCTGAGTCGCTGAAACGAAATGACACAGCTGCAGTCGTACTGCTGCTTCTGCTGCTGGTGCTGTCTGTGCCGGTGCGGGTCCGGGAGCATGCAGGATACGTCTTCAGTAAACAGACTGCTAAGCTAAACAGTAACGAACACTTCAAAGCTCGCGAGGCTCGCAAAATGAAACTGTTGTCCTTTTTCAGGGCGGGAGTCCAAGCGACGGCTGTCCTGACAGGCTGCAACGACACGATCCTACCTGCATGCACCGATTGTTGTTCAGTTTGGTTGGAGCCGAACCACCTGGTGATCGTCTAGCCTGACAGCAGCAGCATGGCTGACAGCCCACAGCAGCAGCACCAGGCTACACTGGTGGCAGCAGCAAGCAGCAGCCAAGGCATGGCCGACCCTAGCAACTGCTCAGCCACCTGCGTAACCAACGGCGCGTCTCCCACTGCTGGATTACTGAGCAACAGCAGCAATAGCCTGGCACAGCAGCAGCAGCAGCAGCAGCAGCAACCCAAGGACAGCCGAGGGCGCTGGATCCGCATCTTAGTCGCCTCCATCAAGGCAGTACTGTTCCTGGAGCTTGCAGGAATGGTGGCAGGGCCGCTGCTGCGCAGCCAAACAAAGCGGCGGGGGCGCAGCAGTGACAGCGAAGCAGACAGCGGCAGTGACCTGGACCCTGCTGATGTGCTGATGGACTACCTCACTGGCGAAACGAGTGAGGCCCTGGTTTGATGGCTTGCTGCTGCTGCTGCTGCTGTTGCTGACGCTGCTGCCGGTGCTTCTGTGTTCTGTGTGGGCCTTGATAGCTGTATGGCTGTGCTTGCATGTCACGCACTCGCGTAGCACTGCAGGCGGGCAAGCCAGCTTGCCTCCAACTTGTGTCCCCATTGATATCGACTGTCGGCTCGTCCTGCTGCTGCTGCTGCTTGCTGCAGGCCTGGCTGCGCTGCAGATGCTGCGCAACGATCAGCTGTCTGCTGCCGTGGACAATCTGGTGACGGAGGACTTTGCTGAGCTTGGCGTGAACGACAGGGGCAGGGAGATCCGCTCTATCGTGGATGACATCATCAAGGTGCGTGCATTGCTGTTGCCGTTTAGTGTTTTTGTTAGGAACAGGCAAAGATGTAGGCAGCGGTGGGGTGCTGTTGGTGTTGCTGCCCAGGTGCTGTTGGTGATGGCCCTGCGTATGCTGTTGCAGCTGCATTCAGAGTGATCATGGAAGCACGGTGGGTACATGTGTGTGCTCAGGTGCCCACAGCATTGCCTGCTGCCCTATGTGCTGCTGCTGCTGCTGCTGCCGTGCAGGCTCGCGAGAAGGGTGTTGACACGCCAAGCAGCAGGCAGCAGCGGCAGCAGCAGCAGCCAGGCCTGGGCAAGGTGGGCCCGCTGCGCTTCCGCAACAGCAAGCAGGCGCTAGCCAAGGATGTGTCAGCTGCTGCTGCAGCAGATGGCGGCAGGGAGCAGCCTGCAGACGGCAGCAGCAGCAGCAGCGCAGCAGCAGGCAAGCAGTAGCATAGCTGGCTGGACTAGCACTAGCGAGTCTTATGACTTCAAGCTCAACTCAACAGCTAGATCGCCCTGGCTGCAACAAAAGTCCGCTTGCGTGTCACAGCTTTGCAATGGTTTTTATTAGGCAACAGCGCTGTGTCGTGCGAGAAGCGATTTGCAGCTTGCTTGACTGCCAGCGTCATGATCAGCTTCACTGTCAGTGGCTTGGCATGGCTTGTGTAACACGGTTGTGGCACCCTGCTGATATTGTAACCGGCTATTTTCTTGGGGTTGAGCACTGCTGGCAGCAGCTGCCTTGTCTCGTGTTTAAACATTGGGCAAAGCCCCGTAAGGCAGCTGCTGCCTGTGACACACCAGCCTTCCAGTCTTCTGTTGTCTTCCTACTAGCCATAGGCCGTAGTACTATTCATGTTGTGACACTCATCACCGCGAGGAGCTTCTGCGGCCCCAAGCTAACATACTTTGGCCTTTTTGCATGCACCCACAGCTAAAACCATTACATTGCAACCAATGACTGCATTGGCAACCATTGGCTGCAAAGATCGCTTCTGACAACCATCGGCCTGCAAGCAGTGACTGACCTGGTCATGCTGGTGACACCGCACGCTGCAGCCACAGGCATCTGTGCACATGGCGGCAACTCCATACCGCTGCCAGCCACATACCTAGGCAAGCATGCTGAGCGCAGGACACAGAACAGCATAAAGCTTTGCATTGTGTGCCAGCATGATGCTCAGCGTCACTCGCGTGTTGCGCACGCAACTGGTGCATGGCAGCATCATGCTGCTGCTGGATGGCCGCATATACATGCCAGGCGGCATTTGACAGCATAAGTGCGGTGCAACTGCTGGCCATGACTGCACCATGCAGGCACACAGTGCGTGATGGTGCAAATCATGGAGCGGCCCCTGAGCACGCATACACACCAGATGTCCCTTCAGAAACCATGTGAACTGCACAGCAGCCATATCACAGCACAATAGAGCAAGCACAGTGGTCGGTGCCTGCGCTGGTGCCACGGCTGCTGCTGTCTCGTTTTGGGCCCAACTCAACCCAGCTCTGCTTGAACTCAGACTTACTATGTAAAGCACTCAAGATTGACTATCAAACCCCTCGGTGAACTAGAGTGCTGCCTACCCTCATTCTCTTCACACCACCTGTGCGCTGCTAAGCTGGTCAGTGCCCTGCTGCTGTCACCCAGTTGCAGCTGGTGGTGGGGATGCTGCTGCTGCTGCAGGGCCTGGCCGCACCGGCACAGGCATGAAGTAGGCGGCTCCTAGGCTGACCAGCGAAATCCTGCGCAGCAGCAGCAGCAACAGCAGCAGCAGCAAAGTCTTGAGACGTGCAAAGCAGCAGTACAGCGGTGATGATGCACCATGCCCAGTCAGCCGGACACCACTCAGCTTTGCCACAGCACCGCAGGCAGCACACATGACTAGTAATGACCCTCAACCATACTGCTGGCCGCCTGCTGCATCGCTTCTGCCGAGGGCTGTGTGTCACTGCTTGCTGCAGGCACGTACGCGCTGCTGCTCAGCTGCTGCTGAACCCTACGTGCTCGCCCACTGCTGGTGTCCACATGCTGGCGCTGACTCCTCCAGCAACATCAGCCACTGCTCAACGCCGGTTGAACTACTGCTACTGCTACAACTGCTGCTGCTGCCTCTGCTGCTCACATGCTGGAGCTCAGTGCCTGCTTGAAGTCTGGGTGGCTGCCTGGGATGTGCACGATAGCAGCCAGCGACACCAGCAGCGCCACCCAGCCAACCGCCTTCATCTGGCAGCAGCAGCAGCAGCAGCAGCGACGGCAGGAGTTGAGCACGGCTGCTACCGCCGTGCATGCCAGTTCCTGAATTTGTCCCAGCAGTGCGCAATGATATACTTAGGAGGACATGCAGCACTGGTTCTGTAGTTTCCCAGTGCCTCACACCGTCAACATGGATCACATCACCTGACATGCATCAGCACTAAGCACTGTTACGTCCCAGCTCGTGTGTCAACCAGTTTCCAGACATCTTCCAGCGAGAGGCGAGGCACAACAGCGGCGGCATCCCTACCTTCACAGCCATGCTGCCCACTCCCAGCGTCAGGCTGATCAAGCCGAGTGGGTGCGGGCCCTCCTCTGCGCTGCGCACATACTTCTTGATCTCTGCAGGGCGCCTGGGGTCCCCCAGGGTGGCTGCCTGAGACAGAGCAGGAGGCGCACACGGATGCAGGCACGCCCATTTAATTAGCAAAGACGAGCAGAGGGATGAGCCAGAGGGGATGGAAAAGCACAGACAGTATGCACATCTGTCACAGTGTCTGCTGGCACGAGGTGTGAAGAATGAGGCATATACCTGAAGTCTGAATATACTTTACAGACAAAGCAGCTGCTGTGACCATGCTGTGTCGTTTGTGCACTTGCTGCCAGCGCAAGCTGCTGCTGCTGTTGCTGCTGCCTCACCTTTGACGCCATGCCAGCCTGCTCCTGCTGGGACTCTGTTTACAATAACACGGTCGTGTGGGATACGCCTGAACACGGCCCTCAGTAACCAAGGGCCCCGGCAGGGGAAAGACCAGGACCCCCCCAGATAAAGTGCAGTGCAGTACAGGGGCAGTTCCGTACCAGAGTGCTCACTGCTACAGAAGGGTGTTCAACAGGTAATTGACATGAACATTGACACTGATGTCGCATAGCGCGGGTGCACGAGTTGGGCGTTCGATCCCAGCTTGCGTTCGAGTTGCAATGTGACATGTCACTGCCCAAACACTCGGCTGTACAGCCACTCAGGCCATCCAGAAGGACAACTGCTACTGAGCTGAGATGCTGATGTTCCGTTTATACGGCTTGTGCATGGCGGTGCTCCTCATGTGTTCCTTGTGAGCATCCTCACCTCAACCTTGAACAGCAAGCTGCAAGCTACCGCGCAGCTCCCTTGCATGCTTGCTGGCTGCCATTCAACTCAACCTAGCAGGATGTTTAGGCTCCGACTGCAGAGCATACGCACGCAGGCTCCACGTCAGCCATGTTGCTGGGGCCAGCAGCTACAGCGTGCAGCCCACCCAAGGCACGGCCGCAGCGGCAGCAGCAGCGGCAGCGCAGCCTATTCAAGCAGCGGTGGCTACACACAAGGACGGGACCAACAGCCAGATGGGCAGGTATGTTGTTGTTCTGCTGCTACTTATAGCTGGAGCAGTGTAGAGCCCAGGCCAGCAGTGCCTGCTGCTTTGGAATCTCATGATCACCTGTCACTGTAGGTGACCTGCAGTTGTTGCAACAGCAGTTCTGTTGTGCATGCAATGGTGCGTATTTGTACGGCAACTACCTTTTGGCATTACGTGCTTGTGTTTTTGTCTCGCTCTGCGTGTTGACCCTCTTGCAGGACATGCTTGGTGGCTTGCTTGACAGCTGCCTGTCCACCTGCAGCAGCATCAGCGGCTCGGTTGTCAGCAGAGCAGCGGACATGCTGCAGAGCGTTGCACCAGCAGGGGCACCTCGCAGCAAGGCGAGGAAGCATGCCGTAGTGCAGCAGCGCAGTGCAATTACATGCTTATCTTTCAAACATCACAGAGCCATGACGCATACAGTGCAATGCCTGTTGGTACGGCTTCCTGACGATGCATGTGCCCAGTACGGTCGCCGGGCACCTTTGTCCGTCGCCAATTTCACTGATAAAAGCATGTGTTTGTGCAGGTTGAGGTGTGTGTGAAGGGCGCGCTGCTGCTGCTGGTGCTGGGGCTGCTGAAGGGCATCATCAATGTGAGCATTGAATTGGCTTGATCGTGATCATGATGTGATTGTTGGCTTGCTATGAACGTGATGGTGATAACTGTGAGCAGGCTGCTGGCAGCTTGCTGCCGCTGCAGCCGCTGCATGGTATGTGTATGCAGCATCTGTAATCAATGCCTGGTTGGTAAGCTGGTATGGTAAGCTACAGCTGCTGGCTGCTAGCTGCCGCTGGCTGCCAAGTCACAGTGGATCCAAGCATCACATGCAACTTGTGCTGTTGTGCTGAGGCTGCTGTGCTGCTGTTGTTGTTGTGCTGCAGTTTGTGCTTCTTGTGGGCACCATAGGGCTTGCTGTGTATGCGGCTACACAGGTGTTTGGCTGGAACGCGGTGCTGCTGGCGCAGCGCGGCGCATTCAGCGAAGGTGAGCGCCAGCCGTGCCACTATCCGCAGAAACGCAGCGTCGGCACTGAAGTCAGCTACCTGCATCGGTTTTGGATGGCCAGCAGTGGTCAAATGAGGGTCTGCATCACTGCATGTACAGCAAGCTGTGGCAGGTGGTGCTGGTGATGCGCACTGCGGCTGCTGATGCATCACAGCTGGTTGGGGTGTGCCTGTTACAGGCGCGGTTTTTCTGATTGCCTACTGTTTTGTCTGATGTGTTGGTGTATGCCGCAGGTGGTGACTGGCCGCCGGGCACTCAGCAAGGCCCGCAACAGCAGCAGCAGCAGCAGCAGCATGGTGCTGGTGGCTACCAGAGAGCAGCAGCAGGCCAGCAAGGCACAGCAGCTGCTGGCCAAGGCTGGGCATACCAGCAGCAGCAGCATCAGCAGCAAGGCAGGCCTCAGGCTCCTTGGGATGCTTTGCTTGGTCAGCAGCAGCAGGACGATGTGGTGGATGTGTTCTATGGAGGGGCGCCAAAGCGGCAGTGATTGGTAACAGCCAAGGCTTTGCTATTGCACCAGATGCAAGACTGTGTTATGTGCACTGTCTGTAACCTTTTGGCTCCAAGAAATGTGCTGGTGGGTTGCTGATGCTTGATTGCTATGATACATTGTTCTTCAAGTATGATGCACGCTGTTGTTGGTGCAGGGACGGCCCGCATCTGCTGCACGCTGTTGCTGAAGCTGCTGGGCATCTGCAGCTGCAGCAATATCGGAGGCAGTAGCCGCCTGTTCATGAAGTTCAGCTCAGCGCAGAAGTAGTGAGCATGGGCACCGCATCTGAGTTAATGGAGCGGCCTCAAGCAATCAAGCACATCAGGCTTGAGAGGAAGCGCTTTACAGTTGACAAATTGTCACAGTTGAAGGCTACAACCTCATCATATGTTGTCTTCATTGTCATGTTCTGCTGCGGTGTAACCATTGCACTGACACCTGCCCTCCACGGAGGCTTTGTTCAGCCGCCAAAGCCTCAACCTGAGTGCACTGCACACAGCAATTGCAACCTGCTGATCTGGTGTTCAATCAAGTGCATTACAATGAACAGACGCAGCCTTCACAACCAGTCGAAATGCCGTGTGTGATACGACAACATGATACGTTTCCGATTGGGGCACGGCAGCAACACATGCCAGCTGCGCTCATGCCTGTTTGTACGCATGGTGCTTCAGGCCCCACACGAACACCTGAGACAGCTCAAACGAGAAGAACATCATCACCCACACCAGCAGCAGACAACCCCACGCCAGGCTTGGCTGCGGCAGCCAGCCTACTGCTACTGCAGCGCCTGCTCCTGCAGGAGCAGCTGCAACCTTGGAGACTGGGAAGACTGTAAGCCCTGCCAGCAGCAGCATGCCTACTGCTGTGGCAGCATAGTGGAGGGGTGTGAACCTTCTGCGCTGCATGCTGCAGGCTCGTAATGGGGCGCGTGGTGGCGTAGGTTGAAGCCGAGCAGCAGCTGCCTTTGCAAAGGCGCTTTGCATGGGAGGATCCACCTCCTCAAAGAATGGCTGCAACAAGCGGACGACAAGCAGTTGCCTCGATGTTGGGCTAGGTGAAAACTCAAAGACCAATATGATGATGGAACTATCATGTGCACCTGTTGGTGCACAATAACCCAAGCAGATTCACTATGCCGGCACACACTGGCATGCTGCAGGTACTGCTGCTGTCTTGCCCAGCAGTGTACGCACACTGGCGACAACCAGTGAATGGAACCGCTGCTAGGCTGTATATACCACAGCTGTACGTGGCTGTCTGGGCATCACCTCTATTTCTGTTGTCATGTTGTATGCAGCCACGTGGTGGGCTCTTTGAAGGCAAGGAGCACTGCTGTGATGAACGCGAGGACAGCTGACTATGGACAAAAGGAATTAGTTCTGTACTTGTTGCTCGAGATACTCAATGCTGTCCTGCGCGAACTAAGCCGTGTCGAATGGAGGGAATATAGCACATTTGCGCGCGCTTGTTTCGGCCGTAATAGACGTTCGAAGTTGGTGTAGAAATGGCTTTGAATTACATGAACTGGTACAGTCATTGCTTAATGTTTATTTAAAGTGCTTATGACGTCGAGGTAACACCTGCTGCCAGCTGGGGTTCATCCTCAGGCTGCCGCTGGCATCTTGCTACTGTTCAGGCTGGCAGTCACCCGCACATTAAGCCGCTCCTTACGAAACTCAAAATCCCTAAATCGATAAGTGAAACCCAAAACCCGAGCAATTTACACTTGACTCGCCAAGCACCAACCGCTCTCAGCCACATCATCGCAGCGCAAAAACCCGCGCAGTGGCATCATCTGCGCCAGACAGCAGCATGCTGCCGTCAGGGCTCAGCACTAGGTCCTGCACCGCGCTTCTGTGGCCATGCAGCTGCTTCACACAGCCCGCTGTGCGCAGGTCCCACAGCCGTACCACGCCGTCTAGGCAGCCTGTGGCAACCAGCGGCTGCTGCTTGTCCCATGCCATGCGGGTGACGGGCTGCAGCAGCACAGAAGCGCCAGCAACAACAGCAGCAGCAGCAGCAGCAGCAGGGAGAGAAGCAGACAGGCACAGGGGTGAAACAACAGCACCGCAGGGACCAACACGGCTTCTGCATCGCAGCAAAGCAACATGCTGTCAGCTTGCGCATCGTGCTGTGCTGTGCTGCCACGTCTCCGACACCCGGCTGCTGCTTGATTGCACAAGCAGCCTGCGTCACCCATATTCCATCAAGAGCTCCATGTATGCAACACCAACACTGGATATCATTAAACTGTCTTTTTGTCACAGCTTCAACCCACCTCTGGGTGCTGGCACACGCCCCGCTCAGTGAAGCCGCCGCAGTCCCACACGATGAGCTTGCCGTCAATGCCTGCCGTGGCTGCCAGCGCGAGGTGCCTGCTGAAGCCCACTGCCTCCACAGAGTCCTCGTGGCCTGCAGGACATAGAAAAATGTTGCTGCACTGGCTGGCCGTGCCATTTTCACACCACTGCCAAAGCATGCTGCCAGGTTGAACAGCACATACTCTGATGATCAAACCAAAACAATTCCTGGCATGCTGCCTTGACCTTTGCTGAGTAGCCGGCCTCACCTGCTAATGACGCCACCATCCTGCTGTTGTGTATGTTGGTCACGCGCACCGCGCCGTCCTGGCCGCCTGTTATTACCACGCTGCCGTCCTGGTGCACATCCAGGCAGGTGACGCCCTCCTCATGGAACAGCGGGCCGTGCATGGTCAGGCTGCACTCCCCGGTTTTAGGGTTCCACACGCGCAGGCTGCAGTCGTTCTCGCCGCCTGCTGAGACGATGAGCTTGCCATCTGGGGTGAAGGCGCCGGCCGTGACAGGGCCGCTGTGACCTGAGAACACCTGCAGCAGCGCAAAGGACCATGCCAGCGGCGGCAGTGACGAGCGTGTGAGTCAGCTGCTGCAAGTCCCTTGTGTTTTGCATCCAATGTCAGCCAGCAAACAAAAAGGAGGCGTAGTGGTGCGCATGGCACCGCCGCTCCGCCGCACCGCGCTGACGTGTGCATGTCACTGTGAGCCCTACACAACGCCACGAGCGTCAGACACACACCTGCTACCCCAAAAGCCGCACCAACAGCACCAAATCGTTGTAGAACCACACCCAGCCGCACCTGCATGCAGGCGCCTGTCTGCGCCAGCCACATCCACATCGTGAAGTCCTCACTGCCAGCCAGCAGTATGTCACCCTTAGGGTGCCACGCCACCCAGTCTACGCCATCACCCGGGCCCTCCAGGGTTTGCACGCAGCCGCCGTCTGCTACGCTCCACACCTTGACGCTGCTGTCTAAGCTGCCAGTAGCCAGCAGGGAGCCTGCAAACGCAGAGGCACACACGGGTGCACAGGTGCATACGCTGGTTTGGGAAAGGTGTCGCAAAGAGTGACAAACCAGCGAAGACCACTGCCAATGTCAAGGCCGCCAGTGGCTGGCAGGGAGCCTGCAGATGCAGAGCACACGCACAGGTGCAAGGGTGCATGCACTGGTGCGCTCACATGAGGCAGGTGCTGGAGAGTGTGATTAAAGCCTGCGGAGACCCACCCCCAGTAACCACAGCAGCTGCCACTAAGTCACCCTCAATAAGGTATATATACATAAGAGTGTTGCTGGCACCAAATTAAGACGAATCACTGCCTGCAGCTGCCGCACCTGCTGCGTTGAAGGCCAGTGCCACGACAGTGTCGCTGTGGCCAGCCAGCTCAGTGGTGGCCATGCTGCCACCTGTGGCTTCCGCTGCATCCTGCCCTACCTGCAACCATGCATGTTAGACACGCATAGCACTTTATGTTAGCTCTAGAGGAGAGGTAGTAGGGCAGCACAACAAATAGAACAGAGTTGCACTTGCGCCCAGCCACACTGCACTGGCTGTGGATTACCCTGCTGTGCTCATATACAATTTGTCCATTGTCATTTGTTTCCATGCTGTCTTTGGGCAGCCACAGCTGTCTGTGGCAGCTGCTGCTTGCTCCTTGCCTTGCTGCCAGGATGCTGCTACATGCCGGCTGTGCAGGCAGCTGCAGCTAGCTGCTGCTACTGCTGCTGCTGCTGCCAGCCTGACAGGCCTGATACAGCTTGAATGCAAGCCACCTACTGCTGACACACCACTGCTGGTAGTACTCCTGCCAGCTCACCCGCCACAGGAAGGCTTTGTCGTCCTGGCCGCCTGTTGCCACTAGGTCAGGCTGCGTGGGGCTCCATGCAACAGCCAGCACAGCATCTGCAGCAAGTGTACGCCAAGTCAGCACACAGGCGGGGCGGCTTGTTGTCATCGCAGCTGCGCACGCTGCCGCTGCTGCATGCATGTGCCTGGGCACAAACACGATGCAAAAGCCGTTACAGCTGAGCTGCGTACATGTGGGCGCACTCTGTTGCTGGTGCATGGTGCCGCACTGCAGCAGCGCTGCCTACCTGCATGGCCCTCAAAGTCCTGCATGGAGTCATCCTCCATGGGATGGTCTTCTGGTGCACCCTGCTCTCCATCCTCATCCCCGCCGCTGCTTTCCTCATCTGCTTGCATGCCTGCAAGTTAATATGGCGAGCTGGCGGTGGGCGCTGGTAATGCACATCAGGCAGCAGGAGCCTGAGCAGAAGCAGCAGCAACAACAGCAGTACAACGTTTGGATGACAGCAGCTCGCACCCTCGCCATCTAGGTCGTCTAATACTACTCCATCGAAGCCATCTGCGCCTTCTTGGCCTATGAACGCCTCCGCCTCATCCTCTGAAAGTTCTGTCGTGGGTGCGTCTGCGGGGTTCATCGTTGCTACGTTTGGGGTGAGGCAGCGCACACGACAACAGGAGAAGACAACAGGCAGATGAAACTCAACGTTTGGAACAGCTGCAAAAGTCAAGGCTTGCTGCATGTAGCATGTAACACCGGTTATGTCAGGGTTGTGCTAGGCCCGCTGGTGAGGAGAGGAGGGTACCTGCGTGTGGTGGTGCTCCATCTCTTCTGCAGCATAACGTTGTCCTCTTTGTTATTTGTTGTTTTGCTGTTGTCTGCTCAGCAAGTCTCTGGTACGCAGGCAGCTGCCTGTCTGTAGACGCCATGTCCGCATGACCGTCAGCCTGAGACTCTACTGCTCTTGGTCCTGGGCTGGCTGCGAACACGGGCAGGCGACCAAGTTGTACCTTTTGGTTTTGCTGCTTCAGCTGGCTGACGGGCAGAACGATGACTGCCACCAGCAGGAATCTGCACAAGGGATGCCAATCTGGTGCTCCATGATTATGTGTCCCAGCGCAGGTGGAACCCTCTGTCAGCGTTTGAAGCCGGTCAAGCTTGAATTGTCACTAGATGATATCTCAAGCGAAAGATGTGCCCGCTTGACGGGTTTCGTGAGCTGTGTATCGACGTGCGATCACATAACCCTGGATGACATAACAATGTGTGTACGCAAAACGACATAATAATAGCGACAGCGAGCACTGAAATTTGCTCCAAAGACTAAGCTGCGTTAGTGCCATTACAATTGGCGTCCGACAGCCGCCGCGATTACGCTTTCTCTACGGTCATCACCTCGCGACCTTCTGCACACCGTTCTTCGGCATCACAGGTGGCGCAGTCCCCCGTGCAAGCGATGTTTTAGAGACACATGAAGTTATAGTTACGCCTAAGCGAGCCACCAGTCTACAGATGGCGAACATGCAGCAGCTATGGCGCTTGCCAGCGGTGACTGTTGTGGATATGCTGCAGAGGCAGCAAGTGACTCCTCTGCAGCTAGTAGAGGCGTCAGAAGCACGTTGGAAGGTGATTTACCAACCTCGCAGCCCTCAAAAGCCGTCTGTCCTAATTTGGTGCTGTGGCATCGGCGCAGCAGCTGCTGCTGCTGCTGCCGCTGCTCACACTCTGGTTTCTACTTACTGTATGCAGGAAACAGAACCACTGATCAATGCAATGCCAATAACATGCTGGGAGCGAGCAAAGGAGAAAGCGAGGCAGATGCAGCATCCCGCCAATCCACCCAGGGGCTACCTGTATGGCAAGTTGCAGGAGCAGCAGTGGCTCTGGGCGGCTGAAGATGCCAAACACTGGACAACAAAGTTTGCAAGCCATTGCAGTTGCTGCCATTGGTTGGTGCTGCTTGCTAAGCTGGGACAGGGGTAGAACCAGTAACCTGGCGACAGTGTACAACAGGCACTAAGGCTAGTAACTTGGCTGAGATGTAATCCTTGTCTTGTGGTGCGCTTGCAGGCCTGCCAGTTGCAGTCAAGGACCTCACTGCTGTCAAGGGGCTGCCATACACCAGGGTATGAGCCAGCACGCAGCTGTATTGGTGAACGTTGTCTGCCACACCTCACCTTGACTTGCATTGCGATCACGCGCCTAAGCACGACTGAACTCATCAACTGATAGTTTGAGCGATGCTCCAGCCTTGATGTCGTCCTCTTGTCTAGATGCATGACCACATCTTGCTTTAGCAACTGTAGTTGCTGCTGCTGCCACTGCTGCTGCTGCTGCTGCTGGCGGTGGCCGCAGGGCTCGCTGCTGTACAAGGATGTCATCGCTGACTTTGATGACGCACTGGTGCAGCGCCTGGAGCAGCAGGGGGCCATCATAGTGGGTGCGTGCGTGCGCAGCAGCAGCAGCAGCTGGCGGGTGTGCAGCCGCTGTGTCAGTGCTTGGCACCTGCAGCAGCAGCAGCAGCAGCAGCAGCAGCAGCAGCAGCAGCAGCAGCAGCAGCAGCAGCAGCAGCAGCAGCAGCAGCAGCAGCAGCAGCAGCAGTGACAGAATCATTCTGTCACCAAAGCAGGCGTGGCTAGACAGCAGGCCGGTACAGCGCTGCCAAGCCTGCAGTTTGGTGGTGCGATATTGCAAATGCTGCAAAACACGCTGCATGGAAGTGATTTTGCTGCTCATGGCAGCTGCATAAGTGCTGTCAGTCAACGTACGTCAACTTGCAGTCAACGTACGCTGGTACTGCGTATTACTGCAGGCAAGACCAACACCCCTGAGATGGGTGCTGGCTCACAGACCTACAACAAGCTGTTTGGCACCACAGTCACACCCTGGGACACCAGCAAAACCGCCGGCGGTTCATCAGGCGGCTCAGCAGCAGCAGTGGCAGTGGGGCAGGTGAGGCAGGGGCGCCGTGGCAGTGCAAACAACAGCATTCCAGCAGCAAGAGCAGCAGCAGATATGAGCACCAGACATGAGCAGTGATGTTAGCTGCGCCAGCCACTACGGTTGAATGAGCATTGCTGCGATTGTATACTCGCCCATCCAGCTTTGTTTCTTCCTGCCTGAACACTTCCCACTGCAGCATGCGTCGCTGGCTGTACATGTACTCAGTAGCAGCAGCAGCATCTGGCTATGTAAAGCATGAGCAATGCTTTGTGCAGTGTTCTGCATGCTATTCTGCGATGTTTACTGCTGCTGCTGCTGCTGCTGCTGCTGCTGCTGCTGCTGCTGCTGACGCTGCCGCAGGTGTGGCTGGCCACCGGCACCGACTTTGGCGGCTCGCTGCGCAACCCCGCCTCATACTGCGGCGTGGTGGGCATGCGCAACAGCGTAGGTGCGTGGGTGTGCCTGTGGTCTGCCATCAATCTCCACCGCCTACTGCTGTACCGCTGCACGTAGTGTGCACCACCTGCCCATGTTTTCTGCTGTAGTGTGCTGCAAAACTCTGACATCACATCCTGGTAGTCTGCTTGTCACTGCTGCGAACCATGTCTGCCTGCCGCCGCCTCGTTGCATCCTGTGCATGCAGCACCAGCAGGCGGCATGCCTTAGGGCGAGGGGCCTGATGGTGACATAGCTGTGATATATCTGCTGATGTTTGTTTGACAAATGACTCTTTGTACATCTTTTCCCGCACCGCCAGGCGTTGTGCCTCAGGACGAGGGGCCTGATGGTGACGAGGCGGCAGCGCGCAGCAGCCCCGCGTGGCGGCTGCGCAGCGTGTCGGGGCTGCTGGCGCGCAGCATCGCTGACCTGGCCCTGGGCCTGGACGCGCTGGCGGGAACACATGAAGGGGACCAGCTGTGAGTGTGACTGTTTCTTCTGAGCACAAGGGGGGAGGGGGTGGCTGATCAGACCCTCTGTACCCTCATGGCCTAGATAGCTGACCTGGCTGGCGGGGATGCATGTGGGTGACCAGCTGTGCATGTGATTGTGTGTTTGTGGGTGCCGACAGTTAGTGGCGATTGGGGTGAGGCCAAGTGGCTGACCTGGCGCTGGGCCTGGACGCGCTGGCAGGCACGCATGAAGGGGACCAGCTGTGAGTGTGACTGTGTTTGCCAGAGTGCCAACAGCCAGTGGGCGTGGTGTGGGGCGGGAGAGGCAGCATGACCAGGACCTGCTGTGAGTGTGTATGTTTTCAGGGAGGAGGGGGAGGGGGGCAGGGGAGGAGGGGGCGTTGGCCGACCAAAGCCATTCCTCTCAGGAGGGGGTGG
>RWJK01001320.1:0-33076 GCA_004335835.1 Scenedesmus sp. ARA3 | reverse complement strand
TTCTCGACTGAAACGTGCTGAGGATACTTCCATGCTTTCATGCTATATGCAAACTCTCTGTGACCAGCAGCACAATAGTTGCAGCAGTGTGCTTCCTGGTTTGCCGTATGCCGCGAGAGCAACAGGTACTACCAACTAGCAGTAGCTATCTATGGTCGCAGCCAGTCGCACTCGAGCAGCTAGTAGCGCTCGCAGCCTGCTAGCAGTAGTCTTGCCGAGACTTGTCTCAACTGTTGCTGCTGCAGGCCCAGATGAACGCTGCATTCCAGCAGAACCTGCTGAAGCCGGGTGACGCTGGCTACATCTACGACAAGCAGGTGAGGCTGGCAATCAGGCAAAGCCTGGCACAACACCAGGCATGCATGAATGCAAGGAAGGGAGCCAGAAAAAGTGCCCCTGGGTTGCTGCGTAGCAAGTGCACTGTAGCTCAGGTGAGACAATGGTTTGGCTGCCTGCCGCGCCACACGTGCACCACACGCGCACTGGCCAAGGCAGTGCTGCCAAGCCGAGAATCTATAGCCCCTTCTACTCCGTATGCCACTCAGTTGCTACGACGCCTGCATGATGCTTACAGCACGCTTGTGTGGTGTGCTGCCTGCAGGCTGACTTCGCTCCAGTGCAGGGCGGCAATGATTGGGACGATGAAGAGTGAGGGTCAGCCGCAAGCAGCAGCTGCATGACAGTAGCAGCTGCTTCAAGGCAACAGCTTGCAGGATACTAGTAGGCAGGATGCAGCAGCCAGGCTACCAGCGCGAACTGCAGCGAGTGCCACTGCAGCGCAAGCACTGCAATGGCTGTGGCGGTGGTGATGGAGTGTTGGACCCTATAGCGCAGCGCGTGGTGTTGCTGGTGTATACGTTGTCGGCAGCATCAGCCAGCCCCATGCTAGCCCAACCAGGCCACGGTGTGCATGCCTTGCACGTACGTGACAGTTTCAACACCAAGCACACACAGGACTGACCCGCAACAGCCAGCTGAGAACACTGTTCTTTTGCAATTCTCGTTTGTCAAATGCACACATTAACAGCTGGCTCCCAGGCACCTTCTTCAGTCACCACCAGACTAATTGGGCAGGCTGCCATGCCCATTGTGAAGCTGTCACAGTCAGCGGGACGACACGCCATCTTGCCAGATGTATGACTGCCTCTCACCCACAACGCTGACAGCATCGCACTCACCTTAGTGACTAGCCGTTCTGACAGCTATCTTGGCAGTGTGCCGACTACAGTGCCTGCTTACAACTAGTTGTGTACCAGAAACTGGTGTTGCAGGCTGCAGTACCTGTAGCAGCAACAGCACAGCGGCAGCGCTGTTGCAGCTCTCCCATGGCACCGACAGGGCCAAAAGCTCTTATTAGCAACTCATCTATGACCAGTTCACCAAGGACAGCAGCCTCTGCGCGCGGGGAATGCCTTGACGTTGGGAGGGACAGCAATACAGACAGAATGGTCACAGCAACGCTGCAAACGAATCTTTCAGCCAAGATCAAGCCACGACAACATGTAGCTCACGAAACAACGCAGCATTGACGACGCCTCGCACCATCCCTGGTTGAGGGTCCTGGGGTTGAGGGTCCGGCGGCTTCTGTGCTGCAAAAGCAGCACGCTCCCTCCAGCTCTCCCTCTTTCACCGTGGTGTGGTTTCTGAGGAGAAATCAAGAGAGCCACCATGGGTATCGATTTGATCGCCGGTGGCCGGAACAAGAAGACGGCCAGGACCGCGCCCAAGAGCGACAATGTGTACCTGAAGCTGCTGGTGAAGGTGTGTTTATGCACAGAAACGGGCCATGCTGCTTGTCTGCTGATGGTGTGCTGCTGCTGCTTGCTGCCATCCAGCCCTCACTAACTTGCTCATGTACATGCTGCTGCAGCTTTACCGCTTCCTGGTGAGGCGTACCGACAGCAACTTCAACCAGGTGGTGCTGAAGAGGCTGTTTATGTCCAAGACAAACAGGCCTCCTCTGTCACTGTCCAAGCTTGCCCAGTTCATGGCCGGCAAGGTAAGGACACGCGCTCACTCACGCAGCAGGACAGCTGAAACGATGGTTTGAAAGCTGAACGACGTTTTGGTTGCTGCAGGAGGACAAGATCGCTGTGCTGGTGGCCACTGTCACAGATGACGCCCGCATGTTCGAGGTGCCCAAGCTGCGTGTGTGCGCCCTCAGGTTTACTGAGACCGCCCGTGCACGCATCGTGAAGGTGAGAAACTGATCTGCAGGGGCTGCAGGGGGCTGGGCAGGGAGGGAGGGCAGTAAGCAGGCGCTTACTGCAGCGCGCTGGAGCAGCAGCAGCAGCCGCTGCCGCCAGGAGGCGGTTGACAGCACACTGTGGCTTCAGCAGTGCCCAGCAACCAGCAAACGCGGGCATCTCTGCTGGATCAGCTGTGTGGCAGCTGCGCCTGGAGCACTGGAGGGTGCAGCAGCAGCGGCGAGCTGGTGCAAGCTCACCGGCAACACAGCAGCAGCAGCAGCTTACCAAAACAGTGACTGGCAGCAGCACCAGCAGCAGCACTGGCTGTGCGCGGCAACATGCACGGCATCAGCGCAGGATGCTGCTCAGGGAGCGCTGGCAGCTGTAGGCGGAGCTGCTGTGAGGCAAGTCTGGCAGCTGCACCTGCACACAGCACAGCTTGCTGCAGGCGTGTGGCCAAGCAGGCAGGCAGAGCAGCTGCACCTGCATCTAAAGCAGCAGGTCAGGAGGTGCTGCTGGCCAAAGCTTGCGGCTTGTGAGTCAGTGGCAGGAGCAAGCAGCAGCAGGCTTGGCACTTTTGAAGAGCCGCAAAGGGTGTTAGGGATCACGCTATGCCGGCGCCGCCCGCAGCTCATCAAGTTGCTGGGCCGCAGCACTGTGGCGCTGTGTGTATGCCAGCCAGCAGTAGCAGCAACATGCGCGTCGCCAGTAGTTGGCAGCGTCGCAACACACCACTTTGGCAGCAGCAGCAGCAGCAGCAGGAGCATTAAGTTGCTGGTCGTAGCGAGCTGTGCGCTGTGCGGTCCTGCATGCCAGCGCGTCTGCTTACATTGGCAGCGTGCATGTGCTGGCGGTTCCTGCAGCAGCAGCAGCAACCTGCAGGTGCAGCGTTGCTGCAGCAGCAGCAGCAGTAGCAGCCGCCGCAGCAGGCAGCCTTAGGCTGCAGCCAGAGGGCAGCTGCAGTCATAAGCAGCAGCAGTGCGTCGACTGGTGATTGCGGCGCACTGGTTTTGCAGCGGGCAGTCAGGGGCAGTCAGGGGAGGAGGGGCGGTGCAGCTCGTATGTGTATGATTTTCTGCATAGCATATGGCATGCACATGTGGTGGTGCATGCCGTTGTTAAGCGTTGTGCCTTTCTCGGCTTGTGCGCCATGCATCTGATCAGTTCAGCTTCACCCTCTGTGACCGCCTGCAGCATTAGCTGGTGTTGCACAGCTGGCAACCCAATGTCTTGCCATCAGGGCTGTTGCCAACAAGCGTAGCACAGCACTTGATGCGGAGCTTGAATGCCAAGTCTGATGACGCTTCACCTGCTGCGCTACGTATGTTGCATCTCTTCTGCATCGTCTGCGTCGTCTACGGGGGATCTGCATGATCAGCAGTTGCATTGCAAGTGTCACCCAGCTTCCTTGTCACCATCATGCTTTGCTTGGCTCTTCTGACCCGTCTCGACCCCTGCTGCTGCCATCTGTTATGCTGTGTCTTTGACACTTTCTGCCCTGCCCCAGGCTGGCGGCGAGTGCCTGACCTTTGACCAGCTGGCGCTGGAGCGCCCCACTGGCAAGGACTGCGTGCTGCTGCGCGGCCCCAAGAACAGCCGCGAGGCAGTCAAGCACTTTGGCCCCGCCCCCGGTGTGCCCCACAGCAGCACCAAGCCCTACGTGCGCGCAAAGGGCCGCAAGTTCGAGAAGGCGCGTGGCCGCAGGAAGAGCCGCGGCTACAAGGCCTAAGCAGCTGCAGCAGCAGCAGCAGCTGGAGCTGCGCTGGGCTGCGGCTGGCGGCTGCAGCGCAGCAGGCGGCAGCAGCAGCAGCAGCAGCAGGCTGGCGGCTGGGGTGCTGGGCAGCATGCGGCGGCTGGTGCGCAGCTGGGCCATGCAGCTGCAGGTTTCAGCAGCAGCTGCTGCTGTGCAGGCGGCTGTGTTGGTGAGGCTGGTGGGTGCAGTCAGTGGTGGTGGAGGGTGTTGCAGCTGCCACAGCTAGATGGTGCTGCGGTGTTCCAGCTGGCACGCAGCTTCCAGCAGAGATACATGTTTGTAGTGGCATGGCTTTGAGATGGATTAGTCCCAGGGCTGCACTGGGCTCGCTGTAACTTGCACCGTCACGCGTCTGCCTCACAGCCTGTGTGTTTACTGAGGAAGAATCAAAACTGTTGTCGTGCTGCCAGAAGCATGCAGGTGTGGCAGTTTCAGTGTGATGCTAAGGTGTGTCAGTAATGCGACATCAAGAAGCAGCCTAGTGGATCCCTAGGGCCCAGCCATACCTCTGCAGCAGCTGCTGCGCGCGGGCAGCAGGGCCTAGGCAAACCAGCAGCAGAGTTGGATAACTTGCAAGTTGGACACATGTGTACAGTGTTAATCTGACTGCACAGTGACCGGAAGCGCTTTTGTAAGGGTTCTGTAAGTGTTAGCAGCTACACGTTCGCTTAAGCTTGGAAAGAACTTGCTTCGCCTGGCTGCTGCGTGTGACTAGCCAGTAGGATTTCGTCCCCCCTGGTAACAAAAAAAAGAACTTGCTTGCACCTGGTCAAGCCGCCGTTCAAAATTAGTTTCAGATCTCTTACAAAGGGACCGCCAGCAGATATGAACATGGGTCCACACTCTGCCTAAGACAGGCACGCACAACATAGGGAATACAAGGGGGCACTACAAGCTGTTTTGTACATCGTGCGCAGCAACGTTGCAGTTAACTTGCATGTTGAGAACACGCTCGACATGCCCACAGTGGCACGCAACGTGCTCATGTAGTGCAGCAAGGCTGTGTGCCCAACGGTGCAGCTGCGGCTGCTGTAGTTTTGACAAAATAGACACCAGGGTGAGCCAGCTTGGCAATATAATGATCAGGGCACGCCGCACGCAGTGCCACTGGCACCACAGCCAGATACATACCAATAATACGGACCGTGCTGTCCCAAGCTGAAGCCACTACATCAGCTGGATGCCACAACAACTTAAACACACATATGCGCTCATCGCAACAGGAAGCTAGACATTGCAACTGGTTGCTGGCGACTCGTGGCCAGGTGCCAAAACACACAAGCCTGCATCACCGGCTGACTTCACGCAAAGCACACACCGCACTTTTGCTGACTGCAAAGCGCTTCCACTGCCAAGAAAGGCCACAGCAAGAGCCATCACTCAGCAACTTGCCTGAACCAATGAGCAAAGCACAGTGTCAACGACAGCAAACGGCACAGCGTGTGCGTGCGCTGAACCTACCACTTGTGTCTGCTAGATTCCGCTTCAAGCCCAACAGCAACAACCTCTGTGCAGCCACAGCACTAAGAAACACCGCGACACCACACAACAGCACTGCTGCTGCTGCTGCTGTCGATTGCAGCCAGCATAAAGCTGCACCGTCCGTCCACATCTAAAAGCCCAACGCAACGTACTGCTTAATCAAGCTGTGCTCATCGCCCACACACACTCCTTTTAAAACCTAGCCGCCTCACTTCAGCGCGTGGGGATGGACTGGTAGCCCTGGTTGGTGCGCTTGGGCGGCAGCTTGCGCAGTATGGCCAGCACCCAGGCGCTGGGGATGACCTCAACGGCAGCGTAGTAGATGATGTTGAGCAGTGGGTGCGACATGACGTCGAGGTCCAGCTCAGCAGCGTCGATCGCACTCAGCGCCACCATCAGCGCCCTGCAGGAGGGAGGGCATGTTAAGAAAGGGGTGGCAGCAGCAGCAGGCACAAGCAAGTTAGGAAGCTGCACCAATTGCGCTCAGCGCCACCAAGAGCGCCGTGCAGCAGGGAGGGCAGAGGGCATGACAAGAGAGCGGTGGTGGCAGCAGCAGCAGCATGAGATGCAAGCCAGCAAGCAAAAAGGCAGAGGACGACGCACATCTGTGAAGACACGCGCACACAATCAGACGCAGCAGCACCACGAGACACACATAACCACGGAAACACCAACACAAATAGCTGCTCAACCTATGTCCTGTAGCAAGCCTTTGCATTCTTGAGAGCCTGCGCCCACCTGAGGCTGAAGCATGCCGCGCAGATGGAGGTGACCATGCCGACCTCCCGCAGCTTCTTCTTGCGGCCCCTGCTCTCAATGGGGAAGCGCTGCAGCATCAGGAACAGCCTCCCGCCATACAGCAGGAAGCCCACAGCAGCACACAGGCTGACAGCAGCCAGGAAGCCAGCGCTGATGATGTGGCTCACGCGCTGCGCCGCGTCGCTATCAGCCATGGACTCGTACGCCCACAGGCCACCCTGGGAAACGACGGCAGCAGCAGCGCAGGGGCAGCAGCATGTGAGGTGGAGGTTGGAGGGATAGAACGGGTTTGAAGAAGGGCGCTGCACCCTGCGGCTCAGCACCATATGCAGTAGTGCTGACCAACCGTCAGCAGGAGCAAAGCCGGCACAAGCAGCTCCAGCCCTGCATGGTGCAGTTTCCTGGTGTACACTAGCACTGCAGGTTGTGCAGGCAGCGATTGCGCCGCCTGCCACTGCAACTGCTGCTGCCAGTGCCCGCTTGCTGCTGCTGCCTCCACTGCTGCTGCTGGTGTGCATCACAACACTGCGCCCATTCTCATCAGAAAATCATCAGAAAACAGGCTCAAACTTTCTCTGCTGCTGCAGTTGCTGCAACTGCTGTACACACGCTGCTGCTGCTGCGCCGCACCTGGCAGGCGTAGACCAGTGCGTTGAAGGCGATGAAGATGGGCCGCAGGCTGGCTGTGGGCATGCTGCGCGCCTGGTGGTAAATCTCCGCCCAGAACAGCACCAGCAGCGTGTAGGTGGTGAAGAACAGCAGCCCTGGTGCGGTGGCGCAGCAACAGAAGGAGCAGGAGAACAGGCAGGGCCAGCGTCAGCAGGTGTCTGCAATCATGCAGTTATGTGAGGCGGTCACACAATCAGATGTGCAAGCGCAGCCGATGCGTTACAACACACTGCAGACTGCTGCAGTGTCATTCCAGTTTGTGGGGTCATTCGCTGTCGCCCTATGCTGCTATGCATGCACATGGTGCTGACAGCACCGCACACTGCCTCCCATGCATTCGCATGGCCCCTTACTGCGCTAGCTGCTCGAGGACACCTCAGAGCTAATTGCTGCTGCCTGCGGCACACGGATGACACCACCCACTTTTATCGACATCAAAGCAAACCCCTGCATGAACCCATGCGGCTGCTGCGGAGCATGCGCCGCCGCCCGCATCAGCTGCATGGTGCTGCAGCAGCTGCTGGAAGCAGGGGTTGCAGCGCAAGCACTGCTAACATTTTGCCTAACCCAACTCAGCCCACCTGGCAGGTCGAAGAGCACAAGCCGCAGTGCGTCGGGGTGCAGCTGCTCCATCTGTGCCCTGAACAGGAAGCTGCCGCAGCGCAGGCTGCACACCAACGCGTTCAGCAGGTGGAACACCTTTTGCGTGGTCCAGCCATACTCCGGCACGCGCAGCTGGATGCGCACCAATTGCACCTGCAGCACCAGCCGCATTGATTATTAAGTAGCTGTAATAAGGCGCTGTTGCTGGTAAGCAGACCAGGTAGCGTGCTGCAGGAGTGCTTCAAACAGCGTTGCTGCAAGACACCGCTGTAGATGCTGCTGTTGCAGGGTTGCTGCAGCTGCAGTAGCAGGCAGCAGCACTGCATGGCAGCTCACCAAGGCCACTAAAGCTATGAGGCCGTAGGCTGCTCCCAGGCCGTAGTTAGCGTACTCTTGCAGTGCGGGATTGTTTTCCAGGTCCGTCCACCTGCAGCACATACAGCAGCGTAATGAGGTGGGCTGGGGGCAGCCTTGGCAGCTGCGACGCTGCACCTGAACGACGTGCTCTCCCATTGCACGCACCACTGGGGAAGAGCGCCCAGGGCTGCTGCTGCCGATACATCTAGGGCCCTCATGCCTCAACAAACGTTTCGAGCACGCCACAGATTGATCGCCTGCTGAGAGGTCGAAACCGAACAGCGATTAACGTTTGATCTCGTTGTTAACAGGGTTGCTGCAGCCCTAGCTGCATTGTGCAGACGAGAGTGATGTGTCCACAGCTGGGAGGCTGAGTGACGAGGAATCAAAGCCTCACCGCCGGAAACAGCTCAAAGCGCGACATCAAAAGTGGATCGCGCGCTTTCCACATCTGTGGAGCCTAGGTGGTCGAACATGCGTCATCTTGCCAAACCCCAGCTGCTATATTCCCGCTGCGATGCAAGCAGTCTGATGTCCTGCGGTTTGAATCAGTCTCTTATACATGTGATTATCATTGGACGCGACCTCGACACCTGCAAGCTGTTCCTGGTGCCAACTGAAAACAGCACTGCTGCTCTGGCAGGACTGGGTCCAACTTTTACAAGCAGCAGCTGCTCATTGTAGATTGCTAACCATCCTGAACACCATGCTAGGGCAGGGTGGGCCATTTTCACACGCTACTGCCAGCCCTGCAGCTCAATAGTTCAGTTGTCCAATATGAGCTGCACCTAGTCGTGCCCAGGCGTGCAGAGCAACGTAAGCTGCAGCGCGACGCGTTAAATCCTGACACAGTATGGAGCAGCATGCTGGCCTGGCGTATGCCTGCTATTTTCTGCTGGGCAGCGGCATTCTGGCTCCATGGAACGCTTTCATCACAGGTGAACCCAAGTGAAGTTCGCTTTGATGCATGTACCTGGCTAGCACCCCCTTGAGCTGCTGGGCATACAACCGGCATAAACTGGCCCTTCAATACTGCACACACTGCAAATTCTACGGTTGATTTGTGTGCCACCACTGCTAGGACAGCCCAGCAGCTAGCGCCATGTGACATGGACAACATGCCTTCCAGCGCTCAGCATGTAACCACAAGGCTGGATGCCCGATGCCATGCCCACCATACCCAACTCTCTCCCCTATACCACAACCCCACAATCTGCCACGGCCCTCTTCATGCCGCATCACTGCAGCTGCCGACTACTTTGAGGCAGTGTTCCCGGGCAGGCACATGGACCGGCTGTTCACCGTGGCCTACCTGCCGGTGTGCCTGCTGATGCTGGGGCTGCTCATCAAGTTCAACAGCATGCCAGGCAGGCCACGCATCCTGTTCAGCTTTGCAGGCTTCGTGCTCATCATGCTGGCCATCCCACTGGTGGGTGGGATGATGTTTGAATTTGTTTGAACAGAATCTGAATTCAAACTGCTGTGCTGGTGCTGGCAGTGTGTGTCTTGACAAGGAAACGCCGGTGCTGGCATCGTTTGGCATGCTGGTAGACTAGCAGCTTGTCAGGAGCCAGCGTGGTGTTGGCATCATGTGTGTGACGCAGCATTCTGTCTCAGTGTGCTATGCAGGAACATTCAAAAGCAGCACAGCAGCTGCTGATACAAGCTAGCAGCACCAAGCTGGCTTGCAAAGCAACTAGCAACGGCCGCCACGTGTCCAGGCAGCAGACCAAGCAGCTTGCTGTGACAGAATAAATCACCAGCCATCACCTCACATAGCCTAATGACCTACACCTCATGTTTGTAATGATTTGCTGCTGCAGATTGACCTGCTGCTTGTTGGGCGCGAGGGTACTGGGCCTGACAGTGCTCTTGCTGTGGTGCTGCTGGCTGTGGTGCTGGTTGGGGTTCTGGATGGGCTGGCTCAGGGAGCCATCTTTGCAGACGCAGCAGCGCTGCCACCACAGTACACACACGTGAGTGCGGGCAAGCCGTGTGTTGTGCTGCGCTGTGGCTCTGCAGCATGTGTTGTGTTGAGGCATGCCCTTGCAGTTGCTTTCCTGCAGCACAATTGCTCTTGCATGTGGATTTGTTAGATACATAAATGCTTGCTGACACGCCCTGGCAGGGCTGCATGCAACTGTGCTATCTGACTGGCCACCTGCCGGCTGCTTGTGCTGCTGCCACCCTGTGCAGCTGCTTCTGCTAGCACAACTTCCTAAGCAGATTGCTGCATGGACACATGCAAGGAGCCCTTTCTATCATGTGCCTGTTCTGCTGTTCCTCATCCTCCTGCTGCCCTTCCTGCTGCTGCTGCTGCTGCAGGCTGTTGTGGGTGGCACGGCCTCATCTGGGGTCATCATCTGCCTGCTGCGCATCGCCACAAAAGCTGCGCTGCCCCCAACACGCGCTGGCCTGCGCAAGAGCACCGCCATCTACTTCAGCATATCTGGCGGCATCACGCTCTCCTGCTTTGCAGTGTACTATGCGGTGCTGCCACGGCTGGGGGTCGTGCAGTATTACAAGCGGGGGCCAGCAGCAGGTGAGCAGTGGGCAATTTAGGGTTTCGACTGTGGTATAATGTAGCTACAACCCTATGACATGCGGCTTAGCAATGCATACTGGGCAGCAGAGGCTGCAGAGGCGACATGCTTGCTGCCAACGCTGTGACATTGAGGCCTCCAGTTGCCCACCGTTGCACGCGTACTTTCGATACTGCACATTGCTGATGAGTGGTTGTCTACTTGCTGCTGCTGCTGCTGCTGCTGCTGCTGCTGCTGTTTGGTGCGTGCTGCAGTGGGCGCTGTTGTTGAGCTGAGCCCGCAGCCCAGCATAGGGGAGGCAGCAGGCCTGCCAGCTGAGGCTGTGGTGGTGGGGCCAGCAGAAGAGGTGAGCTTAATAGAGCTGCCCGTACATGTTGTTGCTGCTGGGCTCGTGGTGTGCTGTTGCATTGCCGGGGGAGGGGACAGGAGAATTGCTGCAGCCCAAGGGCCTTGGATCTGGTCCGCAGCGTGTGCTCGTCTTGAGGCTGCTGTCGTTGCATACAGCATATCTGCATGTATGCATCAATCCAGGAGTGCAGTGTCGTTGACATTGCAGCCTAAAACGCTGAGCTCTCCTGTGATGTGTTTGTGTGATCCTATGGCTGCAGCGGCCGCTTGTCAAGCGAGCCAGTGGCTCCAACCAGAACCTGCACGACAGCCAGCACCAGCACCAACACCAACAACAACACTTCATCCGGAGTCACCACCAGAGCAGCAGCTACCACCATGACCGGCAGCAGCAGCAACACACAGGCAGCGAACGGCTGCTTGCTGCTGACCATCACTTGTCTGCTGCAGCGCCAGCAGTTACAGGCACAGGCCCGCTGAGCTGGCAGCATGTGGTGGCAGAGGCATGGCACTCTGCCCTGGCCATGGTAATAACATACGTCATAACACTGTCAATCTTTCCGGTGAGTGCTAAGGTTGGGCAGCACTAGTTACAATGGTACGCACCATGGCATCAGTGGCACACACAATGGCGTCAGCAACAACTGTTCAGTGGGGCAGCGCATGCGCCTTGCATGTTGTTTGAAGCACTCCTGCTGTGGCTGCTGCCAGAACCAGATGTACACATCGTGCAACACCACTTTGCTCGAACAGAACGCTTACATGCAAATGCAATTTCACTTTCAACATCTCCTGTGCACCTTGGCATTTGTGACTAAACATGTGCTGGGACGCGCTTGCTGCTTTCTCCTGTTGCAGGGTGTTCTGTCTGAAGACATACAGGTGTGTTTGTAGCAGCAACAGTTGCCAGCTTGGCAAGCAGTCGCTGTCCATGCTGTCACAGGCAGTGTGCTGTCATGCACACCAACATAGCTGAGCTGCGCTGTGCAAGAGGGCTAGCCAATGCGCCTCTTGTGTTTTTGTTAAAACTGCTGCTTGTGTTGCCTGCAGAGTGCCGACCTTGGCAGCTGGTATCCCATACTGCTGATCACTGGTGGGTGCCTCAGCAGCACTGCCCTGCCAGCCACCATGTCACACCGCACACACACTAGCTTGTCACACCCTGATAAGGGTGGCTAGTTAGCTGGCCGGTAGCCCTGCACTCTGATGTGTGAACAGCAACTGCAATTGCCTGGGTGACCTGCCACGCAGCGTGTTGAAATACCTAGGAGAGGTGATATCAGAACTGGTGTTCTGCTGTGGATGTTCAGCCTCCGTAACACAAAATCAACTTGCACTGCTGTGCACACATGCCATTGCACCACACACGTGCAAGCACACCACACGCTTGCTCATCTTGCTGCTGCTGCTGCTGCTGCTGCTGCTGCTGTATCATCCTTACCACAGCCTTCAACGTGAGCGACCTGGTGGGCAAGAACATCCCCTTCTGCGGCATGGCCCCCTCACCACGCACGCTGCTGGCCGCCTCGCTGCTGCGGGTTGTGTTTGTGCCGGCGTTCCTGCTGGCTGGGCGGCACGCTGGCGGCGTGGCGGGGCTGGTGGCGCTGCTGACTGTCAGCCTGGGCTTCAGCAATGGGTGGGTGGCAGCAGCGCGGCGCACAGACTAGTGCTTGTGCGCACATTGATGAAGTCAGGCTGCAGCGCTTGGCAGCTGCGGCACAGCAGGATGTCCTGCATTGATGGGGTTTAGCCTAGGGCTGACGGCGCGGCGCGAGCTACAGCAGTCGTGCTTGCTTGTTCTGCAACATAGTATCATGTAGGTAGCGAGGACACAGGTAGTTGGAAGGTGCACAAACACCCTGCTCCTGATTAGGTGGCAGCTCCAGGCCAGCCACATGTCATGTCGTGCAGAATGCTATCACCCACTGAATGCAGCCAAACCACCATCCGCCCTGCTGTGCAACATGCGAGTTGCTTCAACGTCATTCCTGCAACTGCTTTCTACAGAGACATTGCATGTTGCCTGTAAGCGGGCGAGCAAAGATATCGGCGAACGAAACATCCGACTGCTGTGATGTGTTGTGCTGTGTCCTGCAGGCTGCTGACCGCGCTGCTGATGACGCTGGCGCCTGCCAGTGTGGAGTGTGGCGAGGAGGGGCTGGTGGAGAGCATCATGGTGTTCAGCCTGGTGCTGGGGCTCACCCTGGGTGCTCTGGCGGGCTGGCTGTGGCTGCTGTAACAGCAGCACCGCAGTAGTAGCAGAACTACCAGTTACAATTGTTACGTTTGTGCGGTCCTCTGCTGATGTATGTAATGCTGTGGCTCGTTACCGACCGTATCCCGTGAGCCCGAGAGTTGCGTTGGCCAATGTAAAGCAGACAGAGTGCTGCGTCTGGCTGCATTGGGCCGCCCTGTGCACAGGCTGTGCTGCCCTCAGGCAATGGTCTGTGCAACAAGCATGCATGGTGTGCACAACGTGACCATGCGAGAAAACTAATATCTAATCACCGCGTGCCACACATTCAATCGCAACCTTGCTGTCATCACTGCTTTCACCCCACTGTGAACGCGTCACCGGACTGAGTTCTTGAAGACGAACTTCGCACTTGCCAAGTTGGACACCGGGGTGACCCAAGCGCAAACTTAGATTGATGTAGTTACCTTAAATGTACACTGTTTGATGAACAATCTGCGGCTTGCAGGTATGGTCGCCCGTCCTTTCAAAATTTCAACTCAGCTTTGACATATCAGCTTGATCGCACAGTGTGAAGCAGGGTGCCTGATGTGCTCGATCAGTAGGATCAATTACCTATTGTACTCTATATAGCCTGATTCGAGGGCTTTCAGTGCAAGGCAGAGTGATCTGTACAGTGTGAAGCAGCCCCGGTAGCCGCTGATCGGAGCAACTGCTGCACCAAAAAAGGCGCAACTTGCTTTAGCTGGGTTTTAACTCACGTTTGAACAGAAACACGGCTCCGATGGCTGAGCACTTCAAGGTGCGCGCCCTGGGGTGCAACCAGGATGAGAACGCTCCACAGCCTAGAGCTCCCAATATTCATAATCGCATTAGCTTGCGCATGAGTGCGACCAGGTGCTTGTGCGGATCCTGCATCCCAGCGCTAACTTCAGCACCACTGTTTTCTGGCAACTCCACTGCTGCAGGCGACAGGATCTGGCAGCACAGGCAGCAGTCCGCGATGCGAAACGAGCAACGAAACTCCAGGATTCATCCCTGTCGAGGCGCTGGCCGGACATGTTTCCTGCGGTCTGTGTGCTGGGCCAGTGGCTAGCTCCTTGCTACTGTCCTGCAGCCATCTGTTTTGCGGGGATTGCGTGTTCAGGCACCTTTCTCAGGAGAAGCCATGCTGCCCGACCTGCAACATGGACCTGCGTGCTGTGCCTGTGCGGTGCCTGGCCATGGATAAGGTGGCAGCCACCATTGTGCCCAGCCTGACAGCGGAGCAGCAGCAGCAGTACGCGAAGCGCAAGCAGGACGGCCAGGGCACAGCAGACAAGGTAGGCTCTTGGACAACAAACAAGTGTTGGCAGGTCTTTAAGACGTAATACGGATTGGCAGCAGCAACTGCGTGACTTGTTACAAACAACCCTGCAGCAGCTACATTGTAGCTTGTAGCAGACTCGTGCACATCGCAGTGCTGCCAAAGTTCAAGCAAATACTGCACATCGCAGTGAGGAACTGCTGTGCGTGCTCACGTGTGTGTATGTTGCCCCGCATTCCAACACACCATCGCTGTTGCCAGGTCAACAAGATGTTCTGGTACCTCGCACCCACAGCACTGCCAAGCCCAAACAGCCAGCAGGCACTGCCGCTGCAGCCCCCTGCACACTCCATGGCCTCAGCATGCATGCCGCTGTCAGCAGCACCAGACTTCCCTGGCAACGGCCTGAACTCTGCAGCACTCTCTCTGGACCCCACAACCTCCAACGGCCTGCAGAGCATGGCCACAGCACTGCTCAACAGCCAGCAGCAGCAGCAGCAGCAGTTCATGTCGCCGCTGCTGCAGCTCGGCTGCATGCCGAGCGCAGCAGCAGCAGCGCTGCCGCCGCACATGCAGGGCGCGGCTGGCGCGCCGCTGCTGCAGCTGGCGGTTGCTGCGCAGCAGATGGCGGCAGCGCAGCAGGCAGCACACATGCATCAGCTGGCCCAGGTGCAGCAGCAGCTGAGCGCGGCCTCCCTCAACCCTGCCTGCAGGCCGCTGCAGCACGCTGCTGCTGCTGCTGCTGCTGCTGCTGCTGCTGCTGGCCTGCCGCCGTACATGGCTGGGCGCAGCGATGTGCCTGCTTACTTGGGCCTGGTGTCTCAGCCGCAGCTGGCTGTGCCTGGCTATCAGGACCTGCAGCACCTGAGCAGCATGATGGGCAGCATGTGCCAGGTGTGAGGGGCAGCGTGTGTCAGGTTTGAGGGGCAGCATGCATGTACGTGTGTGTATACATCTGTGCCAGGTGTGAGGGGCAGTGTGCAGGCGGAGAGGTGGCAGCCGTCCATGTGCGTGCGAGATATTACAGATCATCGGTGGTTTAGGTAGGAGGGTAGAAGATAGCTAGGCTGTCAGGGCAGATCTCGAACCATGTGGCGGAGGTGTAGGGTCAGGCAATAGTGCAGTTAGGTGCCACAGATAGTAGGGTAGCTGTGCGGTGGTGGTGGATCGTGGCGCATGCAAACAGCAGGAGGCATGTCCCTTGGCGCAAGGGCGTGCATGTAAGCTTGGAAATGAGTGTAGTTTGTGTAAGAAGCTTGGCAGCAAGATGCTTGTTGCGCGCAGGGTTGCCTAGATGGTTTCAAGTTGAGGCAGGTGGCTTGCGTGTGTGCTGTTGCACAGCTGCCAGCTGTCACTGTGCCTCGTCTGGTGCACAGACACAGACGCTTTCTGTCTTGGATTTTGTTTGGTGGGCGCAATTGGCCCTGCCAGGCTCGTCAGTGTACAGCTGTGGTGTGGATTGCAGCAGGGTGCTGGCTCCGGGAAGAGCCTCAGCTTTTTGCAGCTGCATTTGTCGAATGCCACAGTGTGAGTATGCTTGGAAGGTACAATGGGTGTGTCTGTTGCCCCGAATGTGATTTGCCAGCAGGGTGTGCGGCACATCAAAAGATTCTCGCATGGACTTGCCGTCTGTTGTTACCCCTGCCGTGCACCGCATGCAAGTGCACACACTTGTGAAATGCAATCCCTCTGTCAACATATGTGCCTGTGAGGGCGCGCAGCTGAAGTTCACTGCGTGGTAACTGGTGTCCAAAATCTGCGGTGACCGTTCTGTTACACGTCAGCCTCCTCATTAAACGCACATGTGGCACATGAGCATGTGAAATAGTGCACACATGCACTCAGATCAAGCGTTGACGACACAAACGTTGTGTCTTTCCAAACAAGCAGCACGTGCGCACAAAAGACTTGAATGAGTGCTGCAATTGCAGAGCAATCACTCTGAGAGTACTTCTACGTCTACTACACAAAATGGAGGCAAAGGGCCGCCCTCACACATCCTGATACCATCCGTGCACTAGCCTACCGCCTGCACCTGATACAAAAAGCACAGTTCCTGGATGTGTGAGCACTGCATCATTCAATGACTGAAGTGCAAAGCTAGCAACTGCATGCAATTCCAGCATACCATACAGGATGTGAGCAGCACAGTTCACTGCACAATAGCCCACCCAACTGTACACGCTGCAATCACTGCAGCAGCTCTTGCTTCCGCAGCAAGCAGCATTCTCATCCCTCGCCAGAAACCTTGTATGCTACACGCTCTGCCAGCCTCCACTGCACTACCCAGTACGAATCCACAAATGCACACCAAAAGCCATCACCCTGACTACCGCTCGTGCTCCTGCTGCTGCCGCTGCTGCGTCCTACCCTGGCATGTGTGGCGCCAGTTGTCTGGCAGGAACTGCTCAGCTGCAGCCATGGCCTTGGCAGCCAGCGCTGCTGCTGCCTCATTGCCCTGCTGCCACAGCGGCTGCTGAGACTCAGCCTGCCTCTCCACCTGAGCCATCAGCTCCTGGATGCTCACCCTGCCATGCTGACTCAGCGCTGCTGCGCTGACAACAACACGCCTGCTAGGGGCCTGGCTGCCAGAAGCGCTGCTGCTGCTGCTGCTGCTGGCGATGCTGCTGGCGTAGGTGCTGATGGGAGTGACCACAGCAGTAGCAGCAGCAGGCGTGCTGCCACGTGCGCTGCTGCTGCTGCTGCTGCTGCTGCTGCCAGTAGCACTGGCAGTGTGCCGCTGCTGGTCACGCCTGCTGCTGTGGTCACAGTCCCTGCTGCTGCTGCTGCTGCTGCTGCTGCTGCTGCTCGCCCGGCCACTGCACATGTCAGGCGTGCGAGGGCAGCTGTGAGCAGCATCCCTGCTGCTGCTGCTGCCTGCTGCTGCACTGCTGCTACCCACGTCACTTGCATCTCCTGCACTCTCAGCAGCATGATCAGTGGCCCCGCTGCTGCTCGCTGCTGCCTGCCGATCACCATCATCAACAGCAGTGGCAGCAGCAGCAGCAGGCGGTGAGAGCAGTGCAGTTGCAGAAGCACCTGCTGTTGGCGTGGGGGGTGCATGGCTGCCCCCATGGTCAGGGCTGCTGCTGCCACCCGCAGCACCACCACCCTCGCCAAACCCCGGCCCCTGCCCACCACCAGCATGCCTGCTGTTGTCGCCGCTATCGCCTTGAACGTTGCTGCTGCCGCTGCCGCCTAAGTGGCTGTCGCCGCCTGCATCTGGATTGCCATTGCCGCGGCCTGCCGTGTCATCTTCATCGCTCGAGTCTTCTACCTCCTCTGTCTCTTCCGCGTCGCTGCCTGCTTCTTCTTCTTCGCTGCTGCTGCTGCTGCCATCTGCTGCCAGCACAGCAGCCTCATCAGCAGCTTCCTCTTCATCGCTGCTGCTGTCACTGCTGCTGCTGCTGCTCCTAGTCCTGCTGCCGCCAGCATTCAGTGCTTGGCGCCTGCTGCGTATCGCCCGGTTGATCCACCAGCAATCGACCATCAAGCCATCATGTGTGCTGCTGCCAGCTGTGCTGCTGCAAGCCTGCTGCTGCGCTGCAAGGGCTTCTTGCTGCACAGGAGTAGAGACACCATCCGCAGCTGCTGCTGCTGCTGCTGCTGGCCCTGCTGCTGCTGCCTGCACGCGCAGGGTGTGCTGCTTTGTGAAGATGCCTTCCACATCATTGAAGCACACACCCCATACAAAGCCCACCTCAGTCACCCTGCGAGTCCCAACACGGCATCATTGCCAGGCGAAACAAGCAGCAGCAGCACAGGCATGCATCAGGGTTGGCAGCCGCAAGCAGCGTCTTTTGTGCAGAGCAGTGTATGCGTCCTAACCGGATATGCACACAGTTCAAGCACCATCTGTATGTTGTACAGCAGCCTCTGAAGAGCTGCACAGCTGCACGCAGCCCCCAGCCTGGCACCCTGCACAAGTGCATCTGACTTACTCGAGATAGGCCTCAATGAGATAGGCCTCAATAGGCCTCAAAAGACAAGCAGCAGCTTCCAATGCACACTGCATCTGCCATGAGCCTCACCTGTCCGGCTTGAGTGCCAGCGGCGTTTCTGATGAGTCCCACTCAAACACACACAGCACATCATCCTCTGCTGGACTGTACCAGCAGCTGCTGCCGACGGCATTGGCGCCTGCAGCAGCAGCGCCGTTGCAGGCTGCCAGCGACACCACCCGCTGCGGGCCCTGCTGCTGCTGCTGCTGCTGCTGCTGCTGCTGCTGCTGCTGCTGCTGCTGCTGCTGCTGCTGCTGCTGCTGCTGCTGCTGCTGCTGCAAGGGCACTGACTTGAGCTGCATGAAGCAGCCAGGCGTGCCTGTTGGCGTGTAGAGCAGCAGCGCACTAAGCTTGAGGTTGGCCAGCATCAGGTCATCATCCTGTGGTGGACAAGCAACAGAAAGATCAGCGGCAGGATGACGTAAGGGAACTGTGATGCTCTGCAGCATGGTGTGCGCATGGCATCTGCACCCAGCTGTGAGCCTGTTACGCATGCAACAACTGTAAAATGAAAACTCTCCCTTTACTACCACACGCATGACCTCATCGCAATGCTGCTGCTTACATCCACTAGCATTGCATATACACACAACCCGTACCAGCCAAGCTACCGCCGCTGCAGCCGCTCCATTGCAACCAGCAAACAATCACTTTATCAACCGCACACAAACGAGTTGTAGCAACTCACGCTGCAGCTGAGCCGCGCCGCCAGCCAATACTTGCGCCCCGGCGTCACCACTGCCACCTGCACCACGCGTGCCTGCCCCTGCTGCAGCACCTGGCCTAGTGGCATTGCAGCACCGCTGCCTGCCTCTGTGAGTTGCAGGCTGAAGCTCAGCTTGCGGCGCCTGCCCTTGCCGCTGCTGGGAGCGATCTTGGGCGCGTGCAGCAGCTGCTGCACCACGAGGTGCAGCGCTCCTTCCTGATACCTGCAGCAGCAGCAGCAGCAGCAGCAGCAGCAGCAGCAGCAGCAGCAGCAGCAGGGCATACGTGAGCGATTCAGCACAGCATCAAGTCACACAGGACGGTAAGATGGGGAGAGCTGGCACGTTCTGAATCTGGCGTGTGCTTGCAACCAGTGTCTTAACGACAAAACAAATTCAACCAGACAGTCAGCCAGGATTCGTGACCTCATTCTACCAGCAACGCCCGGGCCCATCTCTCCCATACAGCTGTCACAGCAACAGCCACGCAGCGGCCAGCACACCAAGCCCGGCACTGTGCCTGCATGCTCACCTGAACACCTGCCCATTGTGACAGCCGCGCACAGTGTAGCGAGCCTGGCCCAGCCCTCCCTCAGCATCAGCTGCTGCTGCTACTGCCACCACCACTCCAAGGTTCCCTGGCTCTAGTGGGCCATCAGCAGCAGCCCCGAATGCTGCGTGGTCCGAGGTTAGCGCCACATAGTCGCCCCAGGCCGGCCGCACTGCAGCGCGCAGGGACTCAGGCACGTAGCGCATGTGCACGGGCTTCACTGCGCCGCGGTCAAACCACCAGTCCTTGCGGCTGTGTCAGGCGCGCACCTGTTGTGTCAAGCGGCAGGGCCGGTGCAGTGGTAGGGGGAGCAGGATGGCAGCAGGCGGCAGCAGCAGCAGCGGGGTTGCTGGTGAGCGCTGATGATTGTGTTGGAACTTGATGACGACTTTACAGTCCTGATCATTGCAGCTGTTGGAGCCAATGCAAGCTGCACTTGTGCAGCCTGCAGTGTGCCTCCAGCCGCATACCGCAGTCATCCTCAAGCTCCCAAAACACAGCACTTACAGCGCCCCTGCACCCACCTACATTCCTGCATGTGGCACAACATCCTGCATGTGGCACAACAACACAACAACAACTGCATCACTGCATCATTAAGCTCACGCCGCCTCACCCTGTAGCGCTGCCCGCTCTCCATATGCACGATGCCGTACGCCTCCTCGCTGTGCAGCAGGCTCAGCGGGCCCCGCGCGGCATCGCTGAACGCCTTGAAGCCAGGCACCAGCGTCACATAGCTGCCCTCGCCTGCAGCGGCATATACAGCAGGTTTTGATTGACGCTGCTAACCAACAGGGCCCAAGGGTCTGCCAGCACCAGGTCCGTGCTGAACCATCCAGTTGAGCAGGGTACTGCCGCTGCTGCTGCTGCCGCCGCTGCTGCTGCTGCTGCTGCGCACCTGGGCTGGGCGGGTGCCTCAGGTCGTGTGGCACGCGCTCCTCAGGCACGGGCTGCAGCGCTGCCTCAGGGTAGGCCCACAGCGCGCCACTCACCAGCTCCTGCACCTGCAGGCAGACACATGTTTGGACAATGAGTGCAGGCAGAAGAAGAGCAGTGTTGACGCAGAGGGCAGGTTGCAGCTGTTAATGTGCAGTTCAGGCTGCATGTGGGGCTTCCAGGTGGCAGAGCTAGGCAGCGCTTGGGCAGCAGCGTCCCAGGCGTGCTTGCAGTCGCTGCTGCATAGCAAAAGCTCGCCAAACACCAACTATGACAAGAGCCTGCCTGCTGCTGTGACAATGCCTAACACCAGAATGCTGAGCTCAAGCCGTCATTGGCCTGAGATGCGCTACATAGAGCCTGCCAGCCATGCCACATTGCTGTTCCTGCAAGCCAGCCCTATTCTGCCGCAGGGGTAGCACCGCACTGCTGTCACTCCCAGCAGCACATGCTGCTGCATGGCCACCCACCAGGTAGGGTGTGCTGCCCACTCCTGTGTCTTCCAGCACCACGCCATAATCACACGGCGCCATGGGGCCATCCCAGCTGCCGCTCCTGAGAGCCACATAGCTGCCAACAGTAGGGCAGTAAGAGGGCCTTGGCAGGGCCAGCAGGGAGGAGCTGGCGCTGCCCCTGTTGCTGCAAATGCAGCAGATTGAGCATTTTGCGGCGATTAGAGGGCGATGGGTGGAGGAACGGACGAACCTACTGAGGGCACTGCAACATGCAGCAGTAGCAGGCACCTGGACCTGGCATGCATGCGCGCACCGAACATCAGCCAGTCCACTTAATCCTCACCAAGGGAAAAAATTGGGGTTGGGCATAGCTTCAACAGGTTCGTTCCTCGCTGAGCTGGAGGATCGAAGGTCTCGAGGCAAGGCAAGTGTGAATTACAGCAGCACGGCACCACTGCGTGCTAAGCCGGCTGCAGAAGTTATAGATGCTAGGAAAGACAGTCCATTGCAAAGCGAGATCGGGACAGCAAGCGCGGAGTCACAGCCGAGGTAGATAAGCACACGGCTAGTTTAGATGTGCTTACAACAGCGCACTGCTTTTCCAGAAGATTTGCAAACGCTATAATCACCATAACCAGGATCACACCATAGCGGCCGGGGGCTAAGCAACCTGCCTATGAGGCGCTCGTCAGCAGTGAGGACCTTCTCACCTTCCTGGTGACATGACAGAAATGCCATGCAGGCCTGGTCAGCCTGACTTCGTCAACTGCTATGACTGGCGGAATGCCTTGCCATTATTTGAAGGGTGGTTTGTGATGCAGTCGTGTCCGTTTGCTCCCAATCTAGAGACACTGGCACAGCACGTCAGATGCATGTGCTCTCCTCATCCCCTTCATCACAGCAACAATGCCTCAGGATCATATTCTTTTACACATATACATACACAGCATTGCAAGATCTAAGCAGAATACCTTTGGCAGCACGCCAACAGCATGAATCAAACTGCCAGGAAATCAGCTTGGTAAGTTCATGTTCAAGAAGTGTTCCTCGCAGATGGCACACTGCATGCCAAGCAGCACATGCTGACCAATACTTAAAGCTCTGGCACGTGGTCTTGCTACAACCTGACCCTTCATTGACATGCCAATGCATACTGAAGTGGGCGCTGGCCCAGCAACATCCCAGCACACCCAGAGGGCCAGTGGCCTGCATAGTGAACACTATGCAACATGCTGCCAACAGCAGCAGCACGTGACTCACTGAGTGAAGGTGCCAAATCATTATCCACTGCGCAGCCGCATAAGCATCAAAAACTGCCTGTCCATTGTAACAACCCTTGCACTGGCGCCAAGGCACCGGCTGCATAAACCTCAACCAACAGATGTACATTGCTCCACGCCAGCCCTGCCCTGCCCAGCCCACCCCGACCACCCCACCACCACCCCGAGACAAGCTCCACCACACCCTACGGCTGCAGCTGATACAACATGCAATGCTGCAGCAGTGCACAGCTTTTGTGTAGATGCACAGCTGATATGAGCGTGCATGCATGCTACGCCATGCAGGGCATCAGTGACGCCAACTTCCGCAGGGCTCCGAGCACTGCTGCCCAGGACTGCAAGGCCTGTGCAGTGCAGTTGGCTAGACGCGTCTGGCTATTGCAGGCAGCCAAACAACGTCCCAAACCGTCGCCGCGGCCACTGCTTATGCCCAACGCTGCTCTTCAACACCCTGCTAGTCAGAAGGCGGCACCTGGCAGCAGCCGTGCCGCAGGCAGTGCCGAAAGCCTCCCATTTCGCTCTGGTTCCAGCGCGTGCCTGCTCCACCGAACAGCCACAGCTACATGCCGACTGCTGTGACATCTGCTCGCAGCATATAGGGCAGCTGCTTCGAACAGCGCGCCCCCGCCCTGCCAGCTGCACCTGTGTTGCCTGGCTGCTGCACCTCTGAGCACCTGCCCAGCATATCCAGCAGCGCCCCTTCAATCAGCCCTTGCCACAACACAACACCAGTCTGCACTGTGTCGCACTGCGCTGCCTGTGCTGGCTTACACAGCCCTGCCGGAGTAGGTTGCTGGCTTCACCCGGAACACAAACTCGGGCTGCTGCTGCTCCTTCTTGCCCAGCAGTGCCTCCTGCGCCTCCATCCACTCAATCACGCTGTCGCGGCTGATGGACACGGCATCGTTGAGTGCTGCGGGCTCCTTGACCAGGTCTGCCACGTCCAGCTCGCCTGGCGTGAGCGACTCTGCTGCTGAGGAGCACACCTGCTGGAAGGACGCCACCAGGTCCTGCAGGAGATCATAGGAGTATGGCAAGGCGCCATGGGGGGGGGGAGAGGGGTGTGTCAGATGGTGTGAGTTGGTGTGTAGCGCTCACAGCACGCAACAATGGTGTGTGGGTGTGAACACCGGCAAGACAACACAGGTGCTTGTGGACTGTGCATTGCGGCCAGGTGTTTGTTCACACTGTGGTCTTGGCTGCTATCATGCCATCATACCAGCAGCTGCACACTACATCCAAACATTTTAGTTGTGACGCTGCTGCTGCTGCTGACCCTGACCCTGACACAGGCACCCCATCCGCAAGCTTATAACACCCCACCCTGCCCCGCGCCGCACCTGGTAGCTGGGATCTGCTGCTGCTGCTGCCAGCGCGGGCGTGCCCGAGCCGTTGCTGCCAGCTGAGCTCCACTCCCTCCACCTGCGCCGCATCTTCTCCTCAGCGGTCAGGCCGTACGTGCCGCGCTGCACGCCAAATGGAATCTTGCCGCGGCGCTTGTAGGGTGCGTTCTGCACAGAAGAAATAGGACCACAAACAGAGTGCGTCCAGTCAAAACACCGTGCAGCGAGAAGGCACACGTTTACAAGTGTGTTGCAGCCTGCACCACTGCAACTGCCTTGTGCATGTCATCACAGTCCTCCGCCGCTACTCGCCCTAGCAATGCGTGGCATGCAACGAGAAGCCTTCACCCGACAGGCGTCTGCTGAAGCAGCGCCTCCGAACCGACACAGCCCCCATGCAGCGCTTAGGTGGCCGCACGTCCGTGACAGCTGCCAGTCCGCCATCTGCCGCTGTTGCTGGCGCTGCTGTTGCTGCTACTGATTGCCCCCACCTTGTAGAAGTCGATGATCTCGAACAGCGCGCCCTTCAGGAAGCTGCGCGGCACCACCAGGTCGAGCAGGCCCTTGTCAAGCAGGTACTCCGCGGTCTGTCGATGATGACGGCAGACGCACAGCAGCAGCAGCAGCAGCAGCAGCAGCAGCAGCAGCGTACACAATTGGTTGATGGCAGCGTACACGGTTAGTCATGCGCGCAGAAGCAGCACATAGTTGCTGCACCTGCACAGCGCAGACAATTAAGTCTAGTAGCCACAGCGGCAATACTGCCATTTCTGCTGCAAATGCTACGACACAGGCTAAGCTGTCACAAAAGTTACTATCATCATCCAGCCCAGCCTACCTGGAAGTCATCTGGCAGCTCCTCACGCAGCGTCTGCTCGATCACACGCCGTCCTGCAAAGCCGATGATGGCCTGCGGCTCAGCAATGATGACATCCCCCAGCATGCCAAAGCTTGCGGTCACGCCACCTGTGGTGGGGCTGGTCAGGATGGAGATGTACAGCAGGTTGGCCTCATTCTGGTGCACGTGCAGCGCGCCGCTGATCTTGGCCATCTGCATCAGGCTCATGATGCCCTCCTGCAAGAGTGCAAGCGCACAAGTGCAAGGTGATGTGTTTTGTTGGACGAATTGTGTTGGCGAGTTGAAATGCTTGCAGGACTATTATTGAGCCATATGCATCAGACTCATGATGCCCTCCGGCAAATCCCATTCGTCACAATACCACAAGAAAGGGGCGGTGTGTTTGGCAGCGGTGGTGCTGGTGGGTCGGCAGGAGTGCTGATTAGGCCCGCCTGGTGACATGCAGATTGTGCTGGCCCGAGGCCGGTGTTTGCGGCCAGATGAAACATGTGCTTGCTGCAGTGTGCTGCCTATCTGCTGTGGGCATGCACACAGTAGGCGTATGCTGCATCGCCCTGCCACCTCACGACACACAGCCGCCAGCGACCTAAACCTCTCCTCACCCACCTGCATGCGCGCGCCTCCGCTGGTGCACACCACCAGCAGCGTGAGCCCCTCCTGCGTGGCGTACTCAATCAGGCGCGTCAGCTTCTCCCCCACCACGCTGCCCATGCTGCCGCCCATGAAGCCAAACTCCATCACTGCCAGCGCCACTGGGATGCCGTGCAGCAGGCCCGTGCCTGTGCGGATGGCATCGTTCATGCCTGCAGGACAGCAGCAGAGCAGGCAGCAGCACAGCAGCGCAGCACATGGTCAAGCAGATACATATGCGCCGTTGCCAGAAGCAGCGCTATCCAGAGATGCACAGGTTGTACACAGGACAAAGTGTCAGCAAGTGTGCCGCCAGGTAACTGCAAGCTGCTGTGCTCCAAGAGCTGCCCCTTCTTCCATGGCGCACTCTACAGCACTTCTTCGCTGCGGCATTCTTTCGTTACAGCAGTACTTCATTGTCCTCACCTGTCTTGTCCTGGCTGTCGCGCACCCTGTCTGGGTATGGCTTCATGTCCACAAAGTCCAGCGGGTCGCAGGGAGACAGCGTCTCGTCAAAGGGGCGCCATGAGCCTGCGAAGAAAGCAGCGGGCATGCTCAGCACAGGGTAAACGGCAAGGCACGCAGGTGGCGATGCGGAAGGCAGTTGCGTGCAGGCGGGCAGGCGCGCTGCTGCTGCATAATGGTTCCTTCAAAACTTGACACGGGCTGCATGCACGCTACTCTCAGCGGGACTAACTACCCACAGCACGAAGCAACACAAAGTGGTGCAACCCACCGCAGCCACAGCACGCAGCACCAAGCAGTTTGGCCCTGGAGCTCATGCCTGCAAGCACAGCTACCACCCCTGCAACATGCTGCGCGCACAAGACAGTCGCATGCATGCCCGCCGGCTGCTGCCATGCCTGAGGCGCGCACCTGGGTCGATCATGTGGTCGATCCTCTCCTGGCTGCTCATCTTGAGGTGGTAGTTGCAGCCGAAGCAGATGTGGTGGTGCTCCTTCAGGTGCTTGATGTAGAGAATCACGCCGCACTTGTCGCAGCGCGTCCAGAGGCCCTTGCTGCGGTCAACAGGCTTGGAAGAGCCCTTGGAGTCCTTGTCCATAGCACCCACAGAAATGGGGCCGCTGACAATGGGGGAGCCCTCATAAGCGCCGTTTTTCTCAGGGTTGACTGCATTGACTGCCAGGCTGGGGCGCACTGCTGTTCCTGCAAGCGGCGCTGGCACTGCCATGCGCGGCAGCACCTGCGCAAGGGGATGCACGGGGATGCGAGGGAGCGTGGGGATGCTGATAGGCATTTGTGCATGCAGCATGTGTGGGATTCTGTGGGCATGCGGGGCAGCATGAAGTAATGCTGGCAGCAGCAGCAGCAGCAACAGTGCGCTTGGCTGGATTGATGCAGGCACTGATGATGATTGCTGTGCTGGCGTGCTGGAGGCCTGCTGGTTCACCTGGCATGCATGGGCCAGCTAGTATGCATTATCAAGGCATAGCAAGTCAAATTCAGCCCGATCATAACCCAAAGCGACGTGCGTTGAGGCTCTTTCTGCCTATGTAACGCCCACTGAGCAGACTGCATTTGCTCACAAGGGCCAACCCTGGCGGGATTGAGCGGCATATATAGACTCCTACCTGCGCATTTGCTCCGTGGCACGCCTTGCCGGCCAGGCTGGGGCCCACGCTGGACGTAAGAGACATCATCTTGTTCGAGGAGCAGCCCTTGGCAACCTCCCGGGCTGCTGATCCTGCAATTGATTCTGATCTAAACGCAAGCCAATGAGAAGCTTACGCAGCCTCGACACGAAGCAAGCGCCCGCAGTCCAGTTACACCCCTTGATGAGCAGAAAAGACACAGCCTTGACCAAACTCACATTACACAGCGTGACATTGGACGATAATTTGATCAATGCAGCGCCAATGCGGACAGTCGAGGGAAAGTAACATGACAACCGGAAGCAAATTTGGTTGCCTTGCCTCGTCATTCAGCCCTCAAACTGTTCTAACCACTTACTAAGCTGTGTTTGCGCACGTTTCTAGCTTGCGAACCGAGAACTGCCACGTGAGGCTTGATCAACAGGGCTGGAGTCCAAGCGACGTTTTTGGCCCTGAAGAAGGCTGAAGCAATCGCTGCTGAGCGCAACTAAGCAGGTTGACAGCAACTCAAGTTGTGTGATGTTGTCCACCGCAGGCTACTGCAAGGCAGGCAAACTGAACGGAGCATGCTGACACATGGTCACTCAAGTGCTTACACCTGCCTGCCTGCTGTCATGTTCACTGCTGCCGTGTTTTTCAGACAGTAAGTTGATAAAGTCCCTGTGTATGCTCTGGATTTGCCACGCGTCCAGCTAAATCAGCGTTCACCACTGCAGACAGTCGCAGACCGTCTGGTCGGACCTCTGGTGGTGTGCCAGTCACTGAGTGGTGGACGCACAGCAGCTGAAAGTGTGAACTTTCAGTTTTAAAAAAAACCATATTGTCAAAATCAAGAGTTTTGCGGCTGTCATATAGACGCAGGCGGTGGATTTGAGTTTGGTCACGCCGTTTCTAGTGGCGCCAGCTGAGCAAGAGACCAAGGCGTTTCAAGCACCTCGATCTTCGCTGTTTGTTTGCGACGTTGCAGCCTTGTGTTCTTCTTTTAGCGCTTCTTACACACATGATGCTGCTGAACAAGCGTTGCGGTGCCACTGTGCGAGGTAAGTCATGTCGTAACTCACTGACTAGCTGTCCTGATGTAGGCTTGGGGCAGTAGCTGCTGCAGCAACAACAGTGCACTCCCTCACAAAGGCTGTATAGGTCCCTCGGACGTCGCAAGTGACGACGGGTGACATCTGTCCCTGCTCACTGCTGCAGCTGGCAGTGCCAGGCCTGCTCTTGCATATGCTGCTGTGCGACCTGCCACATGCATGCCACATCAACAGAGCCACCAAGCTTGTCTTCAAGGTAAGCATCAACAGTAGCTGGCTGAGGGGTATGCTTTCATTGTCGAAGCAGCAGCAACGAGCAGTTCCGGCATGCCTATGGCCAGTGCATTCTGGCACTCGGCGCATTCATGCCGGTGCATGAGCTTGCAGTTCTGCCAGGCACCCTTGTCATAACCACACTCCTCTGCTGTCCTCTTACATGCTGCAGCCTGTGTGCTTTCGTGAGAATGACAAGCCAGTCAGCAAGGGCGTGGAGAAGGCTGTGGAAAAGAATGTGGCAAAAGGCAAGCACTGCTACACAGACTTGCATCTGATGTGCCATGGCCAAAAGATGGGTGGGGTGGCGGGGAGGGAGAGTGGGCAATGGTGATACCACCACACGCCTGGACTGTCGTTCTCTTGTACAGCAGTTGTGCACGGTCAGCAGCAGCAGACAGCTGTTTGTTGCCATGGTGACATCGCTCGCAGCGGTGGCAGGCTGCAACATGGGGCTGCCCTGCTGGCAAGAATGTTTGCACGACTATGCCTGGTTGTGTCACTGCTTGCCGGCGAGCTAGCAGGCGAGCACCAGCTCTTGCGCCAATGCATGCGTTGGCACACCTCTCCACAACACCAAAGTGTTTTGTGCTGTCCTTCATCCTTGTCATGTGCCTGCCATACTGCACCGTCATCAGCCATTGCTGATACGCTTACTGCTTTGCTGCCTGCTGCTCTCCTCTGCTGTTGCTGCTGCTGCTGCCACCAGTGACTCGCACCATGACAGGCTTCCTCTCAGACCCTGCCACTCAGTCCAAGGCCTACTGGACACTCGGCAGCGCTGGCGTGGCCACTGCAGCTGCTGCACTACTGCTGCCTGGGTACTTTGCTGGGCTGATGTTTGGTGCAGCCACTGACCCAGTGGTGAACAGCATTGCACGGGCAGCAGGAGCCACGCTGATAGCCAGTGCTACTGTCAAGTACACCCTGAAGGTACGTGCGCTTGATACATGTCAAGCCGACTGCCTGTTGTCTCAGGGTGTGCAGTAATGCGTGTGCTGGTTGTTGTTGAATGCTGGAGCACCAGCAGCGACAGCAACGGCACAAGGCACTCTCATGCAGCCAACCAAGCTGTGCTGCTGTTGCTGCTGCTGCTGTTGCTGCTGCTGCTGCTGCTGCTGCTGCTGCTGCAGGAGGCTGCATTGCGGGGCCAGCTGTACATGGGCACCTTCCAGCGGCTCAACCTGGGGCTCGCGCTGCAGGCCAGCACCTGCCTGGTGGTGCTGGCGCAGGCCATCAGCCTGCGCAACCCGATGCTCACAGGTGAGGACGCGCCGGCTACCGCCCGTTGCCGGGTCTGCAAGTGGTTTGGAGGAAGCATGGTATCATGCATTGGAAAGGAAGTTGCTGAAGTAGGAGCTTTCTGCCATTGGAGCGTCTGCCCAGGAGCGAAGTATGCTGTCTTGTGTGCTGTTAGCCTCTCCTGCAGGCTGAGCTCCATGTAGTTCCGCTTGAATATGCATCCTGAGAACACACAACTCGTCCTTTTAGCTCCACATCTCAGCCACTCCGCTCCCGTGTTGGTCTTGCTGCTGCAGCGTTCATGGGCACCCTGTGCGGCGCGTCGCTGCTGCTGTCCTCCTGCATCTACATCCTCAACAAGGCAGGCCCGCCAATACCATCGCCCAAGAAAACCCTCTCTGCCGCAATCAGCGTACTCATGCCGCGCAACGGCCCAGCCACCATGTACTCTCTCCTCACCATAACGTTTGCCGGCATGGCAGCAATGTGTCTGGGGGCTAGCCCTGGGAGGCCCCTGGTCACGTATCACTGCAAGGCGCGTGGCACACGGTGCCCCTGCAACACCCTGCCGTACACTGCTGCCTGAGCCAAGTGCACCTTGCAGGTTGTAGTCAGCCGGCTAGTTGGCAGCCTGTTCCTGAGCCGTGCCTTTGGCTGTGTGTCGCGCTGCTTGCAGTCATGCTTCTGCTACTTTTATACTGCACACCATGGACGGTGTGCCATCGCCTGTTTTCTGGGGGCTGACAGTCAAAGCGCAGCCATGTGCGTTGTGCACAGGGTGCTATGAGTTTTGCGTCCCTTGAGTTCTATGGCCAGTACTGCTGGCTAGGTTAGGTGCAATGTTGCAGCTTGGTCAAGGTATCAGCTCCAGGCCACGGTCAGGCCAGGACAGACACGTTGACAGCACAGCCACGAGCTGTACCACGAGTTGCTGCCTGGTAAGCAGTCATTGCATAGCTTTTTGACAGCTGTAGCCTGCAGGTGATGCCATTGGCAGGCTGGCACAAGACTTCTTGCAGTGGTCTGTGCGCTTCAATTTACAGGCTCAGAGCTGCTGGTGCAGCAGCACTGTTTGCGGCCTTGGCTGTCTGGTGTTGTTACCATGCCAGCACGCGGTGTCACAGGATGGATGTAACATGATGATGATGATGATGATGGATGTACATGGACGTCACAGGATGCCACAAGCCTAGGATGGATGTGTATGTGCTGCTGTGGAGTAGTCACTGCTGCAGGCCCCAGGTCAGCATGCAGTGGCTAACGGTGTGCACATACAGGATATGCAAAACTTGTTGGTTGCGCCAGGTGACTGCCAATTGGGTGCACAAATCATTTACTAGCTGCCAGAAGTACAGTGTACCTAGTAGAAACGCAAGTTATGTGCTGATGTGTGCAGGACTACAGCGTTGATAAGTGTTGGGCACTGATGTATTACATTCCATGACTGTGTCACACAGTTTGTCAGGAAGGGAAGTCACTGTCTAGTGTGTGTGAACAGGCAGCCTGCTGCTATTGCTGTGGGCGCTGCAGGTTCAATACAAAAGCGACTTGGCATGTATGTTGCTTGTTGCATTGCAATGCACACAATTCAGTTGAAACCTGTTTACTGGCCAGGAGTTCAACTCAGTGAAGTTCACTTCAGAGCGGCGATGCACACAGGGCGGTACTACTTTGGACAGGCAGTGACAGACCCACTGGGTTCACGTGGCACGTTCTTGCACACGTGAAACACTGCAGCTGTCAAATCCGTCGTGTACCGTCACTGGCTGAGCCACCCTACGCCCCTCTCACTGACAATCAAAATGAAATTTCAACTCTAGCGACGTATTGTAGCATTCTGGTCAGCACGAACCTGCACTAGGTCCACGCGTGCAAATGACAGCCAAGTTCCGTGGTGAAGGGATTTGATGCGGCGATCTCCAGGAGACTTCGCGTCTACCAGGGGCACAAGGAGTTGTTGCAGTTACAAAAAGTTGTTTTCCATTGTACGGAGATCTACAACCATGCATTCCACGCTACGCTTCACCCTGTTCCGGGCCTTGCTGCTGCTGTTCTACGCAGCCATGTCAACTGCGTGCACCGAAGCAATCATAAATGACCCATGCAGTAACGCGGTAGTTTCATCACGAACTATGTCGTTTGATGCTGAGCTGTCGCCTAGGGTCACGGCGGGTAAGCCAGTCCGTAATGTTGCTACTGCTGCTGCTGCTAGTACCATCCACCCCAAGTGCAGTTCTTGATCAAATGGAACGAGTACTGTACGATATTGCGCATTAATCTTTCGTGATTGGACATGCAGCAACGCCTGGGGCCTCACTGCGGCTGCTGGAGATTGCTGACAACACAACATCTACCTTTGGGCCCAGTGTGGCAGTCAGGCAACGCTTTGTATGCATCAGCCACGCGCCTACTGCGTTCGAGTATTACCCAGCAGACGACCCTATCCGGCAGAACAACAACGCCATATGCATCGATGGGTTGAACAACGCTGGTCTGTCTGTTGCGGTGCTCTACCAGGTGAGGATCCTGTCCGGACAGGGCCCATGCATCAGTACTGCTAGCGGCATACTGCACAGCAAGGCGTCTGTCGCAATCCAGTTGGTTGTTAGTAGGTGGTGTAGCCCAATCATACCTATTTGTGCTGTGCCTGTTGCAGGAGAAGACAACCTACATTCCTGCATATGACCGCAACTCCAGCAAGACTTCTGCCATCAATGTCCTCGACTTACCTGCGTTCCTGCTGGCAAGGTATGCTACATTTGCAGTTTTATGTTACATGGCATGTGCAAAGCAGGGCTTAGCCTTCTTCATTTAGGCCCTGAGACGCCGGTGTTAAGCTTGCGCCTGGCAAGCCTGTGGCCTGCTGTTGACCTGCGAGCAGCTGCAGCTGCCTCTAGCACTGGTGATGCTGTGTTTGACAGGGCTGCTTGTGCCGGCTGTGGCCTGCGCTGTGCAGGTATGCAACAGTAGCGGAGGCGGGAAAGGAGCTGCAGCAGAAACTGCAGGTGCGGGCAGCAATGACTGGCTGATCGTGCAGTGTGTAAGGCTTATCGCAGCACTGCATGGTTGCGCGTCGGATGTCCTGGGACTGTGACACTGTACAGCATGTTCGCATCAAAAAGTGTGCCAGCATGCTAGTGTGTGCAGCTAGCAGTGCATCGAGCACAACAAGGCATTGTATTGCCTGGAAATTGATCTGTGTGCCGCACCCTCGAGCTCCACCTGTTGCTCAACCTCAATGCTGCAGCTCCCAACTCGCAACACACTGCTGCTGTGCTGCAGGTGGTCTGGGCACCCTACTACAATGCGCTTGGCAGGTTCTTCTCATATGACACGCAAGACTATCCGCCCCTGCACATCACCGTGCATGATGCCACTCGTGCATCGCTGGTGGTGCAGTTCAGGGGGCGGGTGATGCAGGTGCTGCGCAACCCGCTGGGTGTGTTTGCCAACCAGCCCTTCCTGCAACAACAGCTGCAGGTAAGCTGCTGATGCCGGCTTGCAGGAAATGCGCTTGTCTTTGTGAGCTTGCGGCACCGTGCCGGCTTGCAATCACATGCTGGCAGCAAGTAGATGGACTGTATCAAATCTGCTGTCAAATCAAACAGCCTCGCTGCATCTGATGACGTTTTCACCTTTATGGTGAGTACAGTACACCCAGCGGTGCAGTTGGTGTCCAGGTGCAAACACACCCTATCCTCACCCTCTGCTACTTGCTGCCACTGCCGGTTGCTGCAGCACCACAAGAACTGGATGCTCCAGCACAACCTGACAGCCGACGCCAAGCCAAGCGGCCAGAAGTGGCCACTGCCAGGTCAGCAGCAGCAGCAGCAGCAGCAGCAGCAGCGGCGGCAGCAGCAAACACCACCACCACCACCACCACCAGTAGCAGTAGCAGCAAGACATGGTGGCGTTTTTCAACCCTATGCAGAAGCATTGCTTGCATTACGCCTTCC
>RWJK01001319.1:26597-45760 GCA_004335835.1 Scenedesmus sp. ARA3 | reverse complement strand
AGCATCACGCAATGGGGCTGTACGAGCCGTTAAACGTTTTTCATTTGATGTAAACGATGGTTTTGGAAAGGCTGCTGCTTCGGCAGCAGGGGAAGTGGCGCAATGCTATAGTGACATGCTGATCTTCGCCGTGAGGCACTGTCGTGCCATAAGACACCATAACTGTTAATTTATAGGAAGAGACTTTACCATCTCGCACACTTTGGTGTGAATATCAAGCCGGTGCGGACGTGATATCGACAAACCCTACAGCAAGCCCATGGGCTGGCCAGCTGACGTGCTTGCTGTTCAGTGACACAGTATAAGCGGCATACATGCAATACCATCTACTTGCGGCGTTTCAGCCGGGTTTCGAGCGTACAATGCATCAGCAGCAGCACATGTCCAGTTGCAGGCAGACTGCCAGTCCAGTGACCTGCAACTGGACATGCAAACCCACCAACTGGACACGATTTGGTGCCATTGGACATGCCTGGACATGCAGCTGGACATCTCGGTGACCATAGTGTCTTCGTGGCGAACTTGACGACCGCTGACAGTGAAAGTCGCAGAAACAACTGTTGTATGGATTTAAATCATCAAACCACGATGTGCACACAACCCTCACGTGGTAATTCCTGCGTAAATTTGATAAGAGGCTGATACGATTTGATGATACTGCAAAGTATCCCGTGCTTACAGTCAGTGTACAGTCACTTTGGGCCCACGATCAATGCCCCCTGCCATTGCCCTGTGCTTGCTACCGCTTTGCTACCTTGCTTTGAAACAACATCTGACAGTCTGCTTGCCGACCTGTCAGCTGTGTGCGTGAGCAGCAGCAGCAACCATCGCCCGCCACCTCACTTGATCCCGGGCAGTGATGAGTTGCTTGCGGTGCAATATGATAACAACCAAGTTGTTGATTGTGCTGGTTTTGACTGCTGCGGCTGCCGTGGCAGCTCAGCCGAGTACCAGCACGTGGGGCGGATTCACACCCAGACCCACGATCGCCTTCCAGTGCCAGCAGTTGCCGCAAATCTCAGGAGCAGGTAAGTAAATATGCTGCAATTGTAAATCGCGACGTTCTGCGGCTCCCGTGCTCTGCGCTGCTGTGGGGCTGCCGCTGCAGGTGCAACTGCTCCATCTGGCTGCATCACTTATCATGCACACCGTGCTGCAGCTGAGGCTGCGTATGACTTCACAACGTTCTATCGCACCTCAAGAACATGAAAACATTATTCCTAATCGATGAAGCTGCTGCTGTGTCCTGCATGCCTGCAGGCAGTCAGACGTACCGCCTTGAGTGCTGGAGCAATGACATCCCTGTGGGGCGCACCGCTGAGGGTCGCTTCGACTGGAAGTCAGGTGAATGCTGTGGCTCGTTGAGCACCCATAAACAATGATAGACAAAGAACTGAGAGTTGCACTTGCAGCACACGCTGTTGCTGCAGGCACCAAGCGCAAGTGGGACACACGCACAGCACATAACAGCGCATCTGCCACATGCTTCAAACGGAATGGAGAAGCAACAGATGTTTCACGACGAGATTCAGCATACTGAAGTGGCATGCAACGCTTGTGGGTACTCATGCTTTTGCTGCTGTTGCTGCTGCTGCTGCTGCTGCTGCTGCTGCTGCTGCTGCTGCTGCTGGCGCTGCAATTGCTGCTGCTGTTTTCAGGCATGACGCCTGCCACCAGGATCACCACCGTGCAGCTGACGTTGGTAGGGCAGCCAGTGGACATTGCAGAGGTGAGAGGCATGCATTGGCCACGTCATGGCTTTCGGGTGCCAACCAGCTTCCTTGTTAGAAAGGCTGGAGGAATCTCTTTCGCGTGGGCTTCATGCGAAAAGCACAGAACCGTGCTGCAGTGAATTGCCGATCTGTCTCTCTCCCACTCCTCTCTCTTACTCTCTGCTGAAAAATGCAACATCTTGACCACACTCATATAAAGATGCTTCGCTGCTGCTAGTTCAAGCATTGGATGACGCCAGTTTGCTGCTGCCGCCACTGCTGCTGCTGCTACTGCCTGTCAACAGGGCGTTGACTACCTCTCCCTGTCAGGCTCCTTCACAGCAGGCCGCACCACCCTGCCAGCCTGCGCCGGTCAGACGCGCTTCGCCCTGACCTTCGACCAGACTGTCACCACCCCACTCACCTTCACCAAGCCCCGCAAGGGCCGCAGCAGCAGCAGCAGCAGCGTTGACAGCCAGCACAAGCAGTCTTGCTCCGGACTGAAGCTCAATGCACTCGCACCAGCTGATGGCTCATCCACAAGATCTGATCCCAGTAATGCCACAGTGTCCACTTGGCGTCCTGGAGTGCATGTGCCAACCACACCTGATGGGCTTCGTGTGAGGTTGACATGCCAGAAGGGTTCTGCAGGCGGTGTCTGCTCCGCCTATGTGCGGCTGCAGGTGCAGTTTAACAACAGCTCGCTGCCGCAAACTATTGATGCGTTTGAGGACCTGTCACGCGAGATGGAGGCAAAAGAAGGCTTCAAGTGTGCTGACAGGAGCTGGATGGATGCCACTGGCTTGCTGGGAGTGAGTGCTGCATCTGGTGCTGGTGCAGATGCATTTTAACAGCCGCTTTGTGATATAAGCAAAACAATCTCCAGCATGATGCCGCTGTCCAGACCAGCATGCTGCCGTAGCAATGCAGCACCCTAATTCTCAGTTGCTCAACATGCATTCGCCCCGTGCTGTACTAATGCTTCAGATGCACTGCTTGCACAACCAGAATACAGTATCCAGCGCAAAAGCTATCTGAACAAGTGTGGGCATTGATGTGTCCTTTGCTTTGCCACTGATGTGTCCTTTGCTGCTGTCTGCAGCTGAAGAACGCGACAATCAACACAGAGGTGTGCTACCCGCCTGCAACCCTCAAACGCACTGGGTGAGCCCTCTGCTGCAGTGCAGCCAGGTGTCATGAGAGAGACGGCAACTGTTCATGCTGCTTGGGTCGTCATCATGTTACCCACCAAGCCATAGCATCAACGCCTTTCGCAAAGTGCAATGCAAGAACACCACCAAAAGAAGAGCATGTCTAGCGACTCGACTAATCAAAGCACTGTGTGTGTGTGTGTGTGTGTGTGTGGCTGCAGCAGCAACGGCCGCAGGCTGGCAGCTGCTGTGCCGGCAGGCACGCCAGCCAAACAAACCCCGGACATGGCACCAGTGCTTGCATATGACACCCCTATCATCGCCAAGGCGACTCGGCTTGCGCGCTACGCATCAGCCATACACGGCTGCCTGCCTACAACACCAAGCAGTGATCAGACCTACACGGCTGCAGACGGCTCCACACAGTAAGTCAAGATTTAAATGCTCGCCCCTCCTGGCTTCTGGTGCCGAACTTGTACTGGTTGTGCTGGGGATTTCTCGTGCCAGCTGCTGCCCACCAAAACAATGTTCGTTAGTGTGCTGCTGTAACGCTGTTGCTGCTGTTGAGGCTGCTGCTGCTCTGCTGCTGCTGCCGCTGCTGCCGCTGCCGTTGTCGCTGCCGCTCTTTCAGGAAGCGGCAGTGGGATGGACCCACCGGCATGGCTAGCTGGGGAGGGCCCGGCATCAACGGGCAGCAGTACAATCTGACGCCACATGCCTGCTGCTGCACTGCTGCTGCCGCTGCCGCTGCTGCTGCTGCCGCTGCCGTTGTCGCATCCGCACTGTTCAGGAAGCGGCAGTGGGATGGACCCACCGGCATGTCCCACTGGGGAGGGCCTGGCATTAACGGCCAGCCTGGACTAGAATGCCGCAGCTGCTTCAAAGATGGCATCGACTTTGTGAACAATCCTCCACAAGGATTCCAGACTCCTGAGTACAGCTTTTCAACTCCAACGTCGTACCTAGATGCGGCCATTGTGTTTACCGATACCGCTGTTTCCGGGGTGGCTGGACAGAAGGCTGTGGTGGTGCTCTTCAGGTGCGCAGCAGCAGCAGCAGCTCACCCTGTGCCTCTTCTCTTTCTAACAACGCGTGGTCGGTTTCAAACGTCATCAGCTAGAGCAGCAGTCATGCTATTCTTTTTTTCTACTACTGCGTGTAGTGCCCTGATGCCGCTGCAAGAACAACAACATGCTGCGCAGCATGCTGCAGGAGTGCCTGTTGTGTGCAGATCTGAATCTGTTGATTTCCAACCGTTTCTGCAGGGCCACCGCCAGTGCTGTTCAGGCATCCCAGTGGCTCAGCAACGTTGGTGAGTTACTGCTGGTTTGACATTGTGCACCTAATGGGCAATGCCATGGCGCAACACAGCAGTGGTCAGCTAGCATGCTTTGCGGTGACACATCGAGTTTGTTTCCCAGTAGTGTGCCAGTGCTGGCGATGCAAGTGACTGCGTGTCCCCTCCTATTGTCTCGAAAGCAAACATCCGCACCAGCACAGCCGTAGCCACAATATGTTTGTCACAGTGATGTCCAAAGTATCTCACCAGCGCCGCGTTCCGCCCGCGCCGCCTCTGCTGTCCCATCTTACCACAGGCTTATGCGCAGGCAGCAGCGGCAAGCAGGCGTCCCCCTCAGATGACCCAGCATCTGGCAGTGTATGCGACGGCTGGAACACCCCAGTGGTGGACTTGATTGCCTTGGGGCTGCTGAAGGACGTGCTGCTGAGGTTGGACGCGCTGCCGTCGGCTGACAGGACCGTCTACGTCACTGGGCACTCCAGGGGAGGAGCACTGGTGAGCCAAGCTCATCTGAGCTCAGCTGACAGCTCAGCCTTTGCTTTATCAGAGATTTAGAGCTTTAGGCTACTATCATTAACATATTGCTGGTGTGCGGCCCTCGTCATCACCAAGGCTTCGCGTTCAACACCAACTCCACTCGCTGGCAAACGTTTTTTGTAACTTCCATGCTTGAGATTATTCTATGCTGCTACTTTCTTCTCCGCACTCATCCATCACAAGAGGGGACTTTAAGGGTGCGTATTATAAATGCAGATTTGCATTAAAAGCTTGCGTTGCGACCTGGCGCACCCACAAGCCAGTGCTGATGCTTGAAGATTTCAATGTCAAGGACACCTGATAGCACAGCATATGGCCCTCTACATCACAGCAGCTGCCACTACCGGCAGGGCCTATCCCTGCCACGGTGCACCATAATGCACCAGCTTGACATTCTACATGCATGTGCTGACTGTTCTTGCTCAGCTCCTCACAAAAAAAACACTTTGCTTGATGTGTTTTGCTGCCTCACGGCTGCTACATGCAGGCCGCCGTGTTTGCTGCCAAGCTGCTTGCGCTGCAAGCTGCTGGCACACTGCCAAAGAACAGCGGAGCTGCAGTGGACCAGATCAAGCTGTACACATTTGGCAGCCCGCGTGTTGGGGACACCTTCTTCGCTGCTTACCTGGAGAACAACATGCGGGAGCGCTACAGGTGAGGCAGAGAAGCTTGAGTGAATGCCTGCAGGATGGAAAACGCTGCTGTTGTTGAAGATACTGCTGGCATCTTGCAGCATCACCGTTCCACTGTTGTTGAAGATACTGCTGGCATCTTGCAGCATCACCGTTCCACTGTTGTTGAAGATGCTGCTGGCATCTTGCAGCATCACTGTTCCACGCAGTGCGAGCTATGTGGATAGTTTGTGCTGCCGTGGATAAACGTCGCCCAGAGCAACTGCGCCTGCCATGCACACATTCTGTGGAAGTAAAAGTGCAGCAGCTTACTGACCGCACCCTGTCCTATGTATGCTGCGGCTGCTGACCCCAGGATTGTGACGCGTTATGACGCTGTGCCCACTGCTCCTTCCGAGAGCAGCAGTTACAGCCACTTCAGGCCCTCCATCTGGTGAGAGCAGCATCTGCAGGACCCTTGTTGAAAACATGACTGCATACAGCAAGCAGACAGCCAATCTGATGTTGCAGCTGCTACAGCCTCTTCAGGCCCTCGCTGAGAAATACGATATGGTACCGTTATTGTATTTATGTTCATCTCCAAAAGGGCGGCATCCGCTTCAAGCCATTGTCATGTAGTGTCGCAAACAACGCCGTCTGCATCTGCCCTTTGACAAGGGACAGTTTCATGTAGGTCGTGGCACAACAGGTTGAACACATGGTCTGAGACCAAAAAAATCGAGTGAGCACTTCCGAACACAATGCCCTTTGGCTGTGTGCAGGTACCGTGACAGCAGCGACAACCCGACAGCCAGCCCCCTAAAGGGCTGCGTGCTGTTTGACCAGAACCAGCTCACCAAGCTGCAGAAGTCATGCTTCATCTCATGCAACTCGGTGCTTACGTGCGCTTACGGTGGGCACAAGAAGCGTGCAGCTGTCTCAGAGCACTTGCAGCAGCTGCTGCGTTCTGCGAACGATGATCAGCATGCAATGGGCAGTGCAAAGATTGCCGGTGGCATCTGATGTACAGACTGTTACTGCAGCAGCTCTAGCGCTAGCGCTGCCACTGCTTGGCCTCGGCCTTAAGTTACAGCAGGATGCAGGCGATAACAGCCGTTTAATGGGCGATAGACCACGCTGCTGTCATGTGCTGTGCGCAGATGTTTGCACAGATGCCAACAGAAACTGATGCCGCAGCAGTGCTGCTGTTGAATGTGCTTGGTTACCCCATGCGTCGCTCAGCAGAGTAGAGTGCACACCGACCTGCCTGCAAGCTGCGGGAATCGGACCCCTAAGTAGCTGCAGCTGGTCTAGGCACCATTTGTGTTGGATGTTTCCTCCCCCTATGAGCCTCTTATGCAACGTGTTCACCATGCTGCCCCATGTGTTGTGCAGGTGCTGGCGTGAGCATCCCTGGCAGTAGCACAGCATCTCCACAATGCACCGACCTGACCGAAAACCAGATTCTGACGCTGTCAGGTGAACGCCCTCACCCAAGATGAAGCACAGTGCCACTGCCACTGCTGATACCATCGCTAGTCGCTAGCAGCAGTAGCAGCAGCACCCAGCAGATGGCTGATGAAACATCACATGTCAGCAGCGACGACAACCTCTTATGCCTGTTGTTATCTCAGAGTTCTGTTTTGCCCTGTTCTTGTATGTTGTGCTTCAGAACGTCACATCACACTCTGTTCCCGCACGCATCTGCTGCAGGCACCACTGCTGCCGGCAGCACCACCCTCATCGACCACGCCTCATACCTGGGCCTCGACATGAACAACAACGGCTGCAGGGCAGACGTGGCCTTCATCAACGCCATCACCATCACACCTGGCTTAATTTTCGACTCCTGTGATGCACTGTGAGCTGCTGCTGGTGCATGCTGCTAGCAGCAGCGGCTCAAGCTTTCGCTGCGAGCCCGACGCCACTGGAAGCAAAGCAGGTCAAGTCATGGCTGACATAACCCTTCAAACGCTGTGCTGTGATTGAGTTGAGGCCATGTGTAGTACCTGTTGCAACGTCTGCATGGGACCTACAATGCAGAGGCCTGACCAAGGCACGTCAGAGCAGGGCAGGGCAGGGTTGGGTGTTCCTCAGACGTACGGTGTAGATGCCTGACACGCGCACGGCAGGACAGGGCAGTGCCGGCAATACATGGCAGCTGTAGCTGCTGTGGGTGTTGTCGCAGCATAGGACTCCTTGGAGCAAGGAGCAGGGGCATGATCAGAGCCTGGAAAGGAAAAGCAGTGCGCCATATGGCAACTGTTGCTACTGTGGGTAGTGTTGCAATGCACTTGCATAGCACATGTTTGAACAAGGAGCTGAAGCTGAGGATGTTTGCTGCATGGCATATCAACTTCCAATATGTGTTGTGGTCTTGATATACCAGACACTACGCAGTGTCTGCAGCTCAAGTTGCTGCGCTATGCTTGGGCTGCATGTTGACAAGCTTGCGATCACAACTATAGCTCATCCGAACGTACTTTGGTCATACATTTGCATCTACAACATACATGCTATGACTACTTTAAAGCTGGCCAGGGGCGTAATTAGCAGATAGAGCTGTACAGTGTTGTACAGTGTGTCGTGGTAAGGCATCGCTGTGTATGTGTTGCTATAGCGCTGCTGTGTCCTTCACCCACAGCATGGCCGCGGCTGCCCGCATCTTGGCAACCAAAGTGCTGTGAATGGCGTTTGGGTGCTGATTTAAAGAGCGACATACTGATGTCATTCAGGTCACATTCATCCAGCCAGCTTGCCGTGTCAAATATGTTTTTGTGATTACGCTTATGTTTTGCTATAACTTATCGCTTGAGGGCGTGTTTCTTGATTTTCTGAAGCTACATATCTTGGTGGAGGGGCTGCATCCAGCATTACCAGCAGCAGCAAGGGAACTGCTTGCCCAGCATTAGCCTGTTGGCTGCTGCACCCAGCATTGTTGGCAGCTGCACTTTGGCTGCTGCATTTTGGACAGCAGCGAGGGAGCTGCTTGCTCCAGCGGTGGTCAGTTGGCTGCTGCACCCAACAGTGGCAGCTGCAGCTAGGCAGATGCTGCCTCCAACAGCAGCAGCCCTTTGCCTGCTGCACCCGGCAACAGCAACTTAAACATCGCTTTGGTCAATAGTATACGGCACAGCAAGTGCAGGCAACTGCAGCAGCTGCATTGTCTGGGAATGGCCTTGTTGAGCAGGCTGTGAAGTGCTGGTGCTGTCTTCTAATATTTCTCAGCCTGCGCCTGCGTGGTGGGTACGGTGGCGGAGTAAGCCGGCGACGGCGTGCCTGTGTGATGATGTTGGCTGAGATGAGTACAGGAAGCAGCAGGATGGCATTGCCAGACAGAGATGTGTGCAGCATTGCACATGGCGCTGTACATAGCACATGGTGCGGCGTCTGCGGTCTTGTAGGCTGTGGGAGGGCTGTAGGACGGCTGTAGCAACTGAGCAGCAGTGGTGCTGTCAGCCCAGCAGTACAGCTAGCAGGGCAGATATGTGTTTGTACAGTCAGCACATTGATGTGTACCTTGTACCTTGATGGGAGCTTTCAGGCAGTCAGAAGAGATCATGTGACATCGACCGTGGACCGGAGCCACAGAGTGGCATCTTCAATGAACTATATTTCAAAATACATGTCACAGAGCGGCGCTGACAGTGCAGTGTTGTCATGCAGACCATTATGGCAGAAGAAGGTGAAGTGGCAGCAAGTGGTTACGCCCAGCAGTGCACAAACAGCTGGACAGTTGATGGAGTAACGATGTGTTTAAACAGCAAGTGCACCTGGCTCCGGCTACAGGTTCCTGCATGCAGCCTGCACAGCATGTGCCAGAGTGCTGCGCAGAAGCTTCACAACGTAACATGTTTTACCGCTACATTCTGTTTTGTGCTGTTACATCGCTGTGGCTCTAAACACACAGGCATGGCTGCGGCTGCCGACATTTGGCCGACTGCACTGCTGTGAGTGTTGGGTGCTCCTTTATATATTGGCTGCAGCTGGCTAAGTGACATACAATTCTCTGAGCAGAGATTACTGGTGTGCGCCTGCTGGGCAGAATGATCTCTTGTAAGCAGATAGCTGGCTCGACTCGAAGGCCCGGCCTCGAAGGCCAGGCAGGCTGCCTGTAGCTGCACAGCATGATGCACATTCATGAATGTGCGGCACCAGGCCCATGATCATGCGCTTGGTGCCGCGCCTGCAGGCCATGTACATAATATATCTCTTTGTCATCGCCGCTGCTGCTGCTGCTGCTGCTGCTGCTGCTGCTGCTGCTTCTGCTGCCGCCACCACTTGCAGGGCATCTTGGCTGTGCGCGCTGCCGCTTCCAGCTGGTTGTGTGAGGCTGGGGTGCTCACCTGCTGCTGCTGCTGCACACCGCTCGGAGAGAGCTGCAGCAGCGCTCCAGCAGTGCTGGACATCAGCTGGCACAGCCGCCAGCTGCATGTGACACAGCTGGCAATCATGTTGGTTAGCAAGAAAGCAGCTGCCCGCTCCGGTACGCTCCAAAATGTAGAAACACTAGGGTGACACCAGTCCAATTCTCAGATCAGATCATGTGAACTTCAGGGCCTGCAGCTAGCTCTCCAACCTGATCAGGAGTCATGACTCAGCCGCTGAGTCATGACTCCTGATCAGGTTGAAGACGCCTGTCCCATCTGTCAGTGACACCTGCTCAACGTGTGCAGGTCGGCTGAGATGATACACTACTTTTCAAATGTTTGCTTTTCACCGCTGCCTGCCAATGCTCTTCGCAGGTGAGGTACTAATGTGGTAGGTCGTAGATCATCACGCAGTGTCGCTTTGGGCTCGAGACCAAACTGCGCTTCTCCCCTGCACGCAATATAAGCCGAGCTCTGCCCTAACATTGCTTCATAATTGGTGAGTTTCTCTTTTTAAATCATTGAGTGCTGATCGATCTGCACGTTATCGGCAGCAGCAGCAGCAGCAGCAGCAGCAGCAGCAGCGGCCGTATTGCCCTTCAGATCACTTGATCCAGGGCGCCATTGCGGAAGCTGCTCTTCAAAATGAGATTTCGAATTAATTGTATGCTGCTCTTGGTGTCTGCGATTGCGGTGGCAGCTCAGCCGGGCAACAGCAGCTCTACGCCCAAAACAACGATCGCCTTCCAATGCCAGCAGCTGCCCATCCTTACGGGAGAAGGTAAGTCGAAAGCACTTCAACGTCATCAAGCCATCATATCACGTGCTCGCATGCTTTGTGCTGCTGGTTGACTGCAGCTGCAGGTACAGCTGTAGCAGCAGCAGCGCTGATCATGATCAGCTGAGCTGATCAGCTCATGAGCTCATGAGCTGCTGCTGCTCTACAGGCTGGCGCTGCTGATGCCCTGCACCCCTTCAGAGCCTATTATTGCACGGCTTAATATGATTGATAGGTGAATATTGTCACAAAATCAGCTGGTTTTGCGTCTTGCATGCCTGCAGGCAGTCAGACATACCGCCTGGAGTGCTGGAGCGGGGACTTCCCTGTGGGGCGCACTGCTGAGGGCCTCTTCAACTGGACGGCAGGTGAGCACTGCCTTGGCATGGCAGACAAGGGAAAGAACTGAGAGCTGCACTTGCAGCACCTATGCCTTAAACACCAGAAGTTACTGTGGTATGTCCACAACACATCTCAGGCTGCAAGTGCTGCCGCTGCAACTGTTGCTGTTGCTTGCAGGCATGACGCGAAATACCAGGATCAAGTCCGTGCAGTTGACGTTGTTGAGACAGCCTGTGGACGTGGCAAAGGTGAGAGCAGAATGCTGGACGGGTCCTTGACTTTGGGGTTCTGGAGCAAGCCAGCTTGCTTGCTGCTCAAGGCTTGCGGCGCCGCGCTGCACAAAGTGTGTGCCAACTCATTTGTGTCATCTATGTGGGCCAGGGCGTCATGATGTCAGCACACTATTGTCTTTCTTCGCTGTTGAACAGTAAAGTCTGTGGTACTTGAGTTCAGGTTTGTCCAGTCGAAATTGAGCAGAGGTCAATAGAAGCGCAACCTAGCACAAGACCCAAGGGCAATCGCATTCAGGCTGGTTGGGGTGTGAGTGACAACAGTTTTCTGCTCGTGCCGCTGCCACATCTGATTTACAACTGTTTCTTTTTTAAGGTGGAGCAGACAAACCAAATTTCTGACCTTGTAAAGCCAAAACATGTTTTATATGGTTCACCAAATACTGTTGCAACTGAATTGCTGCTGCTGCTGCTGCTGCTGCTGCTGGTGGTGCTTCTGCTGCTGTCGACTCGCAGGGCACTGACCATGTGTCCCTCTTAGGCTCCTTCACAGCAGGCCGCTCCAACCTTCCTGTGTGCGCCACAAAGCAACGCTATGCCCTGAAATCCAGCCAGACTGTCACCACCCCGCTGACGCTCGCCAAATTCTGGAATGGCCAGTGGTCATGTTCCGGACCAAAGCTTAGTGCTCTTGCGCCAGCTGATGGCTCCTCTACAAAATCTGCCACTGCGGATGCGACCGTCGCTGTGGCAGCGACATCTGGCCCCGCAGCTCGCGCGCCTACAACGCCTGATGGGTTGCGGCTGCGGCTGGGATGCCTGACAAGATCGTCAGGCGGCAGGTGCTCTGCCATGGTGCGGCTGCAGGTGCAGTTTGTCAACAGCACGCTGCCCAACAACATCAATGTGTTTGAGCAGCTGTCACAGCAGATGGAGGAGGATGAAGGCTTCAAGTGTGACATGAGGAGCTGGAAGGATGATGCTGGCTTGCTGGGGGTGAGCGCAGAATAACGCTCTCATGATATGCCACTAAAAGCAGGGCAAAGTGGATGTTTTTGGGTGTTGGCTTGCTCCCCCTGTGTAGCAAGCCCCTCTTGCAGGATCTGGTGCTTGCTGCTTTTTAAGGACAGCCCCACATTGCTTGATAAGGTTCTCCATGTAGCTGCCAGCATAGTCTTTTGCTCCGACTAGGTAACACCAGCATGCTGCTCCAGCATTGCTGCACTACAGCATCTCTGTGACTCTCCAAGCACCTGCTACTCACCTTACCAGGGTGCGCAGCTCATGCGACTATACTGTAGTATGCTATACCTACAAATCAGCTGACTGACCATCAGCCGCTGTGTCTTATGCTGTGTCACATGCTGCTGGCTGCAGCTGAAGAATGCGACAATCAGCACTGAGGTCTGCTACCCGCCTGCAACATCCACCGGGTGAGCAGGTCGCACCATCATCATTAGCAGCTGTAAAACTCGATGTCAGGCCGATCTGGCAGCTTTGCCTGGTGCTGCAGCTGTTTGAACAGTGCCACCGGATTGGTGAACGGCATAATCCACCTGCTAACAGCTCAGCTTATTTTGTCGCAGCTTCTGCTACAACGGTATCCCTGCCGATTGCTCAACGTAGGCCAAACTTCTCGCCAGGTGTTGCCGGGTAGTGCCGTGTGACAGTCACACAAGCACAACCTTACCCATTGAGGGTGGTGCATCCGGCACGCTGCCAATGACAGACGCGCTGCATGTGCCTTTGTGTGTGCGTGTTGTGGCTGCAGAAACACCACCCAGAGGCAGGCAGCCGCTGTGCCTGCAGGTACACCAGTCCGCCAAACTCTGGACATGGCGTACGTGATCCCTTACGAACCCCCTATCATGCAAAAGGCGACGCGGTTTGCAATGTATGCGGGTGCCTTTCACGGATGCCTGCCTTCACTCCCAGACTCCCCTCAGAGATACAAGGCCGACGACGGCTCCTATCCGTGAGTCCCCAGTGTACACAACTTGCATTCTGTAAAACAGGCTGCTGAACTGCTGCAGGCCTGCTGCTGGCTTACTGGATTGTATGGAACGTGGCTGCAGTGCACCAAGGAGGTTGCAGCGCTAGCTGCTGCCTCGCTGCTTCTGATGCTTGCATATGTATTACTATGCTGCGGCTGCCGCCTTCACCTCTGCTGCTGCTGCTGCTGCTGCTACTGCTGCTGCTGCGTCTGTGATCTGATGACCGCAGGGAGCGCCAGTGGGATGGCCCCACCGGCATGTCCAGCTGGGGAGGGCCCGGCAACGATTTCGGCCAGCCCGGCCCTGAGTGTCTCAGCTGCTTCAAAGGTGGAATCAGCTTTGACGACACACCAAAGGGATTCCAGACGCCGGAGCACGACGACGTAACACACCCTGACTCATTCCTGGATGCAGCGATCGTGTTCACCGACACTGTCATTTCCGGTGTTGACGGGCAGGCAGCTGTTGTGGTTCTCTTCAGGTGCGCAGCAGCAGCAGCAGCAGTAGCAATCCAGCTGCAGCCCAACTCACACACATCTTCAGGTCCCGGGTGTGGCGATGCAGCAGCTACATTGTATTGCTGCAGTGAGTTGCTGCAGAGTGCACGACTGACTTGAGCTACACTGCTGTTTGACTGCTACCTTGCAGGGCCACTGCCACGGACATTCAGGCAAGCCAGTGGATCAGCAACATTGGTGAGTGGCTTGACTTGAGTGTTGATCCACTGTAATGCAGTTAGCAGGTGGCACGTGTGTGTGTCAGCAGCAGCTAGGCGGTCAGTGTGCACCCAGTGCAGTCACTAGTCCAGTCAGTGGGCATCGTCACCAGTTGTCTTGACAGCCAAAGTTGGTATAGAACTGTTGTCCGGAGATGAATATGTCAAGCTGAGGAACATCAATGCTGTGTCATATGATGCACTCACAGCATCAGTACATAGCTGACGACCTTGCCGCCGCAATTCAGGGATCGTCCGTCGCAGCATTTTCCAAATGATTCGCCAGGTGGGTGAAACGCGCCTCGCCAAAGACCTCACCTGCCTTGCTTCCCGCACGGTTGCCTCTGCTGCTTGTTGTGCCACAGGCCGCTGCATTGCCGGCGCCTTCATCAGGACGTCCCCCACTGGCGACCCAGCCTCCGGCAATGTGTGCAATGGTTGGAACACTCCCGTGGAGGACTTGATTGGCCTGAACCTGCTGGTCGAGGTGAAGCGCCGGCTGTGGACGCTACCTGAAGAACACAGGACGGTGTATGTTGTGGGGCACTCACGGGGCGGGGCACTGGTGCGTTGTTTAGGGTTTGTTACTTTGCTCTTCATCTGTCACGTTATTTTTGGTGCCCTGTGGGTGCTGCAAGTGTATGTGGACGCATACTTGATGCAGAGGTGCTGCAATGCATGCGCTGTAGCAGGACACTCCAGGATATCATTTCATGATGATCATTGTCGATCAGTATGGCCCGAGAGCTGCAAGAGCTAAGGACATGTCAGCGCAGTACAAGCAAGGGGTTAGACATGTACAGGAGCACCAGGCAGCACGGCATGTGGCCCCTGTGTACATCTGCGGCACAGCAGCTTATAATCAAGCAGGCCCTCTATGCATCCTGTATAATGCAAGCAGGCCCTCTATGCATCCTGTCGCACTTGTTTTGCGTACATACCTGCTGCACATGTCACAAAAACTTCTGTGCCTTTTGCACCGACCAAGCACTGCGGCTGCTGCATGCTGTTGCATTCATCTATGCTGCTGGAAACAGGCCTCCGTGTTTGCTGCCAAGCTACTGGGCGCGCAAGCCACAGGGGAACTGCCACCGTACAGCGGTGACCCGAAGGACCAGGTCAAGCTGTACACCTTTGGCAGCCCGCGTGTTGGGGACACCGTGTTCGCTGCTTACCTGGAGAACAACATGAACGAGCGCTACAGGTGAGAGGATGAGTGACGTTTACGCCTGTCGGGTGAGCTGCTGTTGTGCCAATCAGGATTTGCTAGCATTGCACAATGGTATTGCACCCTAGTAATGCTCGAGGCATCCTGCATAAACCACGATGTTTGCCAATAAACAGCTTCTCCTTGTCTTTGTGTGCGCCAAGCCAGCTAGCCTGACGGCGGGCAGCCACCACTGCAACAGCGCCTGCCCTGCACACATGCTGCTGTAACAGTGGGCTGCAGCTCACCGGCTGTGTCTTGTGTTGTTTGGCTGCTCTGTCTGCGGCCACTGATAACCCCAGGATCATCACGCGTTATGATGCGGTGCCTACTCTGCCAGGCGAGATCCAGGGCTACAGCCACTACAGGCCCTCCATTTGGTGAGTGATTTTTATGCCAAATATGTATGACACAAACATGCAACGGAAACAGTGTCGAGATCTGTTGATTGCAAGGGCTTCCGCCAACCCATCCGCCATATCCATCCGCCAAATCCAGGCCCTCCATCTGGTGAGAACAATGCTGAGCGGTTTCTTACTGAGCACGAGTCAAGCTGACAGCAGTAAAATTAGCAGCAGCAGCAGCAGCAGCAGCAGCATCCCGGCTGTCATCTAGCCTGACGCTCGCAGTGTGACCGCCTGCGCCAGCCACCTGCTGAGCTCAGGCAGGCTTACCTGCCATTCCAGTGCGGGGCTTTTGACTTGAAAATTCAAAAAATAACATGCTTTCCCGTACCAACGTCGCTCCCAGGCAGGCATATGTGCCCCATCTAGCCATCACATCCAGCCACTGGTGTACAGAGTTGCATATCGCATGTACATCGTATGCAAACACATACATAACGGTTGTGATGTGTGCGCTTGCACCTCAGGTACCGTGACAGCACCAACAACACATCAGGCAGCGCTACAAAAGGCTGTGTGCTGTTCGACCAGGATGTCATCGATGATCTTCCAGATGGGACGGAGAGGTGCTTCATTCCCTGCAAATCCGCACTGACATGTACTTACGGTGAGAGCAAACCTACACACAGCGGTCTGTAATAACTTGCAGCAGCGGCTGCGTGCCGACGTGATTTGGTGAGCCCCAAGTAGCAAGTGCATTGAATACTTCAGAAGCGCTTGTGACAGCATCATGCAGCTTTGCAACTGGCAATTAGTTGGGCAGCAACAAAGGTGAACAGCACTGCAATTTCTCAGTGCAGGACTGTTGCCTCTGCATTGCATCGGCCGTGAAGCAAAGCAGGGCACAGGCAACGCCTATGAGCCTCTCGTTGGCTCCTGACTGGAGTTCCCACTCCTCGTCCCCCATGAGCCTCTCGTTGGCTCCTGACTGGGGTTCCCACTCCTCGTTGAGTGGAGCATGTAATGAAATGTAATGCAACGGCAGTGGTACTTCTGGCCATATGCGCATGTTATGTAGTGCACGCAATGCTGTCAACAGATATTCTTTCCGCAGCCGCTGCAGCAGTGCTGCTAGCATTTGCTGGTACAAACACAGTTTAACATTGCCTTATGCTTTTTGCAGGTGCTGGCGTGGACACCCTTGGCAAACCTTCCAGCACATTACAGGAGTGTGACGACCTGACGGCAACAAGGCAGATCACGGCGGCAAGTAAGCGCAATCACATCAGCACAATCACTGCAGATGAAACACAACTGCCTGGCACGGTGCTACTGCCAGTCCTAGTAGCTGCTACTAGCACTAGCAGCAGCAAGCAGCCAGCAGACCGCTCACATCACCCGTCATCGTCGTAAAGTCTTTGCCGTGAGTTATGTAACAGTCCCATCATTTCACATAGTATTACACTCTGTACCCAAACGCCATCTGCTTGTCATGCTGCAGTAACAACCAAACTCATTGGCGGCGTGACGCTCATCGACCACGCGTCGTACCTTGGAATCGACGTGGACAACGCCGGCTGCCGTGAAGACATGGCATTCATCGACGCTTTCAGAGTTGAACGGGGCTTGTTCCTTGACACATGTGTGGTTCGTGGACCCCGGTTATGAGCTGTGCCGGTGCATGCTGCGTGTAGCAGCTGTGGCTTACAGCTTGAAGCTGCATGAAGAAAAAGCAGGGCGGTGCCCTCCCTGACAAAAAGCCTCCAAAGATGGTGTCACAGATCGGTGCTTGAGGCGGTGTGTTGTACCTATCGCACGGCGCTTGTTAGACATGCCAGGCACGGGCCTGGCATGAGGCAGGGAAGGTCACAGCAGTGCAATTCGTGGCAGCTGTGGCTGCTCTGCGTATTACAGCGTACAATTGTATCACACTTTGGAGCCCAACTATGATCACATGAGTGGCCCTGTCTCAACTCTGATGATGGTTACATGGAATGCTGCTGACCACAGCATTTGCTGTTGGCACTGGTTTCAACCACATTTTGCTTGGTGTTGGACATCTGGGGTTGGTGGGTTTTGTTACCAGATTCGCTTGACCAGATGCGCCGAGTTCCGCTCTACTAAAGTATGTATGATTGAGCCAGTTCCCACCTTTGGTTCTGTTTATGGTGCATAAAGCAGCTGAGGACCATGCTGATGCTGATTGCAGTGGCAAGATCACAAATATGTACAGAGCTTATGTACAGGTCGTTTTGGTCAGACAAGATCATGTTTGCTTTAAAGCTGATCACGTGCGTAAGTTGCAACTGCAGCAGTAAGATGTTGTGCTGCGGTCCATGTGGATGCTACTTGGCTTGCACGCGCATGCAATTGAGCAACGGTCACAACCAGCAACTCTTGTACTTCACATGAGCAGCACAAAACTTATTGTGTGCGTTGGCATCTTATCTTGGCAGCAGTTTTGTGATGTGGTGTCGTGTACGCTGCAGCTCTCACTCCATGTCATACACGGCTTTAGGCAAGCATACTTGGCTGATGAGCCGGCCTGTGTCACGTTCAAGCTTCACGTTGCACAGCTCCCTGATATTCCCAGGCCCATGTGGAGCAACAAACAACCACATGCTGACGATCTGTACAGCTGCATGCATCCTGTTTGTGCTCAGTACCAAGGCTGTATGGAAGCCTGGCAGATGCCAGGCAGGTGTACATGTGTATGGCACAGCATGTATGATACAATCTTTCAGATGTTATCCCCTGTCTCATGGGTGGGAACGGTGGTCCATGTTTATGCTGATATCTATTTGAGATGTGATGCGCTTTGCCAGGTTTTAAAGGTACCGCACCAGCACGGTTGCAGGTTGGTGTGCAGGGATGAAAGAGCTCTAGAGCTTAGGACCTAGGGATCAGGTCAATGCCACTGGATTTTGACTACTGTGGTCGGTGATGTGCCGCGCTTTTGCTGCCGCTTTGTGCTGCTGCAGGTGCCTGCTGAACCCTGCAGCAACACATTGCTTGCTCTGTGCTGCTTCACGCGTTGATGAACTCTGCCGCAATGCATGCCCTGATGTATGCTGCGTGAGGGGTTGCTGAACCCTGCAGCAATGCATGCCATGTTGTGTGCTGCTTGAGGGTTTGCTGAACGCTGCAGCAATGCATGCCATGCTGTGTGCTGCTTGAGAGGTTGCTGAACCCCGCAGAAACACATGCGCTGCTGTGTGCCTGCCCACGAGCAGCACACTTGCAGCGACACACTGTTGGGAAGTTGCCGCGAGCTTCTGCTGATGGGTTGATGTCTGGCGATTCGCTTGTGTAAGCATGGATGGTGGCGTCACCGTTATGCTGCATCTGTGTTCTCTGGTTGGTGGATTTCCGTTGTTGAATGCATGTTTTCTATGGCTTGTAGGCCGCACCTGGTTGGAACTATTGTTGCTCATCATACTGCGCCAGATTCTGTCTGTTTGCTTGTGCCTGGTCTTCAACAGGCGGTTAGGGCTACGCAACACACTGTGCTGACGTAAAACATTGATCTGGTAGACTTGTGTGTTAATTATGTGTGTTGCATGTGTGTTATATGCTACAGGCTCCGCCTGTGGCTGGAAGCTAGATGGTGCTACGGCAGCCATGGCGACGGTAGCCAACCCACTTCACATATGTATTAATTGGGCTGATTCCTGCAGACCTGCCCCTGTTGGACGACACCAGACTTCATCATTTCAGCCATGGTTATTATAAGACATACGCTGCAGTGGTGATGCGCGCGGCAGTTTATAGAGACGCATCAGTGGCAGCAGCCAAGGGCAGCAGCAACAGCTGACACAGCAGCAGCAGCAGCAGCAGCAGCAGCAGCAGCAGCAGCAGCAGCAGCAGCAGCA